>JALPQD010000353.1:930000-1200000 GCA_023101885.1 Typhlomys cinereus | reverse complement strand
AGGCAATTTTTTCAGTCAACTTTTACTCTATTTTTAGATTATTATTATGGTAATATGTGCATGATATCTGAAAAAGCAAAATGCAGGAGTGAGGAAATGCAATATTAATATTTATAAAGGTAAGTTATACAAAATATGAAGTTCAGCTAACTTTGCTTCAGAGCATTGCATAGCACCCCTCAGCACAATTGGTCTGTTTTTACTCATTCATTTAATAACTTAAATATCACATTATTAATTAAACTGCATAGCTTTAAATGTCATTTCATACAAGTCTAAACCAAAGCCGAAAATCTTACTATTATCAGCTAGTTCAAGAATAAGTATTATAGAGATCTTTCTTTAAATTGAGTAGAAAACATAAGAAATATTGCATAAACATACTAAAATTCACATATCCTATAATGGCAAAGAGAAAAAGCAGTCCTTTTTATTTATGTCACTCAAAAAATGTGGAGCTACTCAATACATGAATCCCAAATAAAAGATTTTATTTCATGAACAAATATATAATCTTTCAAAGCCAAAGGAGTTGCAATCTGGAGAAACATGCAAGTGTCAGTCACCCAAAATTTTAAGTAACAATGGTTTACTTGTAAATGAAAGAATTTCAATAAGTCTATGCAAGTTGATTTCTATTTTATTTCAGTAAAACTTGCGTTTTGTGTCAGAGTCTTTCTCAGATTTCTGCTTTTAACTATATTAAAATGAATTTATAACTTTCATTATTCATTACTTACACCCACCCCTGCCCCACCTAGGCTCCCCTCCAAACAGTTTCCTTCCTTCTCCTATGTCTCTCTTGAAAATAAAAGTGAGATGGAAGTACTTGTGGGCAAAGAGACTGCAATTGTTGCATTTCGATTAATTCACAATATTTAGAAAGCAAATAAAAACCCATTTTATATCTTGTTTATAATTGAATCAGGTCACAACCTCTTTGAAAATTGCATGATATATGTTACTTATGCCCTCAACCTTCTTGATCTGTGGTTGGCTTGATATTTTGACCTTGCCTCAGAACACAAAACCTTTGTGCTAACTGATTGAGGGGTCATTGAGCTTACAGCACTGCTTCCGTGTTTTATTCTAACAGTTCAATAATAAGGTGAAGGGAAACACTCCTGAGACAGACTCTAATAGCTTTGGTACCTTTATGTTGTAAAGACCTCTTAAGATAATTGTTTTCAGAACTCTTAATATGATCATTTTTGAACTTGTGGACTGAGCATATGCATCTGCTTGTGATGATTTTGTTTCAAATTGTAGTCTTTTCATTAAGTTAATTAGACTTGAAAATTTTTACAAAGTTTATTTGAAATGTATTCCTTGCTGAAATGCATACAATTTACTTATGTCTACTGAATATAATAAGACCTGACATGTTTATACTTCTCAGAATTGCTTATGTTACAGATATAACTCTGCCATTTGAAATACTTAATGATCATCAAATTGATAATACTCTGTGTTTACTCAATTATTTCTACATTAATCACCTGTATTAAATGTTAAGGTATATTTAATTTCATATAAATAAATTTCAAACAAGCATACTAGTATTTAAATTTTTTGAATAAGCTTTTATTATGAATTGTGGGTAATTCAGTCCTAACCATTATACATGCTAGGTAAGTGCCACCATTACTCTACTGAGCTAATAGAAAATATCATATCTACATGAAGGATCATAATATTTTTTCTTAAACACCAGAAATCATTAAGATAGGTGAGCAGTAGGGGATAATATGAATAAGTTGCAGCCACAAATTTTAAAATATAGTTTGTTAAGAAAATTCTAATTGACAAATGTCAACCACCAAAATAGAAGTCATTTTTAAAATGATTTTTATTTTAAAGCACTGTATTTAAATATCCTCTGCCATGTACATATTCTATAATTTTGTATGTTGCTTTATGTTTATGAGGAATAATATCATTATCATTGGTCTTAATAGCTATATCTTAACAATATAACAGTTATATAGATAGTAATAAAATCAATAATTTGAAAATATCGGGATGTATTGAAGGACAATTGAAATTTGGTTCCATAGGAAAACATTGGTGTGAGGAAATTCAATGCCAAACTTAAAAAAAAAAAACTCAGGCATAAATGACTATTAAATGGTAGAATAATATTTCCAATTTTTTGCCCCAAATACTTAGAAAATAGAAAGTGTAGAGTAAATGCAATAAACTCATGAATAGTGATCTCTAAGCAAGAAAAATTTGAAATTTTCTGAAATGTAAAGATTAAATGTTTTAAAATAACTAGTGAAGTAATATCTCATATAGTTAAATCGCTGAAGTTAAAAGATGTTCCATACTCTCTACAATGAAACTTGTCCTTACCAAACCTGCATAATGACTAACAGACCAACATACCCTCATAGACTATCAAGGAACTCAAAAACACACAGTGGAAACGTTAGGGACTGGAGCTGGATGAGTGAAGGGCACTACCCCCATCAGTGAAAGAGCAGTGAGGAAGAGCAACTTGGTATGCCACAGAGACCTCAACTCCCACAAGAGTAGACAAACCAGAGATAACCCTGGGGACAGTCAGGAGGGTGGGAGGGAATAGAATGGATTGGTGAAGGGAAAGGAAGGAGATGGAGAAAAGCAGGGAAGCAGGGATGAATACTCAATATCTTTTGTCAGTGTTACAGCAGTCAGGATATAGCCGCAATGTAATTGGACCTTGCCTGACCTGCACAATATCTGACATGTCAGCAACCACCCCAATCTACAATGGATCACAAGGGAGAATGCTCAGGCAATAGGATCCTTAAAGGCAAGAGGTTAAAGAAACAAGTTTCCATAATAGTGGGTAGCCCAAGAAGGGGCTCCAAGGTATCCCACTGAGTCCTGAACCTTCACTAGTGTAGACAAAAACTCAGAGAGAAGTTCAGCACCCGCATAAACAGATATTCTGGAGCATGGGAGGGAGAAGTCAGGAATCACCAAGAGAAGAGGAGGGAAGGAAGAGAGGAGTGAAAGAGGGGAAAGAATGGGAAAGGAGGAGAGTGGAATAAGGGAACAACAGGGGGGAAGGGAGGACGAGGGTGAAGAGGGGGTACCTACTGAGCTTGTATAAGTAAGCAAAAATGTAAATATAAAAATAAATTTTTTTGAAAAGAAGAGAGACTTATTAATATAGTAAGTCATAATTACATATTCAAAGGTTTGATTTCTTTAAAACCAAGTCTATTTTCATAACCTCACTGAGTTTTCATGAACCTCCTAGGAGATTCAAGCTTAATCTTCGATGCTCTCCGTTAGAACAAAATTCAAGAATACATTAGGGATAGATGAAAAAGTTTTAATTAATGAAATCACCAGAATCTGCAAACAAGGTATGAAATAAAATAGCTGATGTATTAAAATTTTTAACACGTTTTTCAGATTTCAAGAAAAGATTATAATTAAAGTTGAAAGCTTTAACTCAACCTCTGAAAATTTAAGTCATCAAATACAATAATAATGGATTTTTTTCTAAGAAGTTGACAAGTAGATAAAGAAAATATTGTAGAACTGGAAGATAGAGCTTAAGAGATAAATAGTATTCAAAATATGGAGTAGATCTTCAGCATGTGGAGGTACAGTGTTACATGAGAAGACACATTATGACTAATAATTTTACAGAGTCATTTAAAGGCATAGTTTTTCAGAGTCAGGAAGTTCTGAAGCAATCAAAGCAGAAATGAATTAATAAATGTATTCATGCAATATCAAAAATTCAGTATCTAAAACTGTACAACAGTAAAATAGTTCCAGAAATCAAAAGTAAATTAGTAACAGATAAGAAAATTGTGCATTTCTCTTTTCATTAGCTATATCTTAACAACAACATAAAACTTGACCAAAAGAATGCAAAAGAACTTTGAAAGGCTATGATTTTGAAGTAAGATTATTTTACATATAAGTATAAAATATCTTAAAAATGTTTATTAGAATCAGCTACTTTGGTTAAAGGAATTTTTAATTGATATATTCCGTAAGAAGAACAAAATTCCAGGATATGTGTATAACTTTAAAAAGATGAACAAAACCTAGTCATTACATGGAAAAATTTTGCATTTGTGTTAAATTGATAATAAAACAAAAATAAAATGTGGTTTTGCTGGTCATAGTGGGAGTCAGGATTGATGTTTCAGCCTTTGGGGGACTTAGGCAGAAAGACCATGAGCTGGAGGCCAACCTTCCCTACAATAGCAAGATCCAGATTAGCTTCTGAAGCACAGGGAGACTCTGTGTGCAGATTTTTTTTGAAGTGGTTTAGAATGTATGTGAATATTCTAGCTACTATAGTATATTAATATATACTTGATCTCTTTTAAAAAAGAAATTTATTAATAATCATTCATATACTGAAAAGTCCAAATTCAAGGCTCTTTTAGAATCTGTTTCTAGTTTATGAATTTTTTTGGTATAGATTCACATAGTGGAAGGAAAGAGGTGGCTCTCAGATTTATTTTGTAGTATAGATCTTAAATCAAACACAAGATGGTATACTCAAGGATTATCATTTCCCAGAGTCTGTTTTCTCCCAGCTTCAACTTCCAGCTCAGAATGTGTATTCTGGATAACATCATATCATAATTGACTGTACTTATATGTAAAACTCTAAAAAGAAAACCATAACTTCAAAAAAAAAACCTCCCACAAACTATGGGAAAGATATGACATTATGAAAATTTTAATTAAAATGTTTTGAAATAATCTATTTGGACTCATAGGCAGAATAATGAAAATGTCCTTACAGAGCTCAAACTGCCAATCTAGAAAGCAAATAAACAGCAAGCAAATCACAGTATATTTGTCTCTTATGGAATAATATGGCAAGAAAAATTTTAAATCAGGTTGAAAATAAAAGAGAAAAAGTTACATCATTCATTTTTTCTTTAAATAAACTTTATTACAATAAGAAAAAATTCCAAATAGGAGGAAACATCACAGGATTATATAAGGAACAAAATTCCAAAATCGTAAACAGGCATGCAACAGCAGAGACAATATACAAGGACAAAAATACAAAGGATACCACATCACCCAAAAACCAAAACAAATCCAATTCTCAACTGTGAGGACCACAACATCATAGAAATCTTCTAATACAGTTGGAAATATATAAGTCTTTTCTCGAGGCTCAGTAGAAATCCACATGTTATATCAGGAAATCTTAAGATCAAGTAGAAATTTCATAGTAAAATAATAAACAATATAGAATGAACATAAAAGTATAAAATTTAACAAACCATTCATAACAAAATTAAGACAAAAAGACAAACCAAAATTATCTTCTGACACCATTTTATAAGATGGAATAAAGATACTGAAAGAAAGTATCTGAAAATTACATAAACTGAAAGACTATCATTGAGGCTGCTTGGAGTCTTTCAAAAGTAGCTGATGAACAAAATAAGTGAGTCAAATGAAGGATATATGCAGATGCAGACTGTAAAGCAAAATATGAGACATATGCAAAATCTATATAGGAAATCTTACATTTAAATAATTATAAAGATTGCCAAAATGAGAATTTTTTTTTTTTTTTTGGCCGCAGACTCAACTTTACTCAGGAAGTGTTTGGGCTTACATAGGGTCGGGTTCCAATCAGGTGTGGCCACTCCTCTACTCAGGAGAGGCGGGGAACAGCCATCAATCATTTATCTGTTTACTGGGTGTTTACGCTTCCCATTGATTGTTCATCTCTCCTTCCCATTGGTTGTTTATCCACCCGCCAAATGGTTGTCCATCCCATTTATGGTTTCTTCTCAGGCTTATCTGTAGTCAGATCTCCTGCATTCGGGAGCCCGGGCTAGGGCCTCCCTGAATTGATAGTGCCACAATTTCACCCTTTTATTTATACAATTTTTTTCAGTGGGGACCATGATAACTGGGGCAACCCAGAGCCTCTTTAGCTGCATGGAATATAGGAGACTGTGCCTGTCTTAGGTTGGTCACCATCCTCGTGTGGAGCCTTACCCATCATTGACTATCAGTCATGAGACCATTGCAGGGAAGGAATCATGGTCCCAAAGGGGAACTCAAGCAGTGGCAGAGAAAAGGAGATTTTGCCAAAGCAGGAGCAGGCAGAGGGTCTGTAGGCAGGGCAGGCAGAGAGGTTGAAAATAAAAGAGAAAAAGTTACATCATTCATTTATTAATTTAAATAAATCATTGCATGTGAATGACCATCAGAGAAATATACACTTTGGGTTTTAAAAAGCAAAATGAAACATATATAACTAATGATTAAAAAACAATTTATTTGAGAAATTGGACATCCTAAATTGAATGTACCTGATAAAATATCTAATTTTGAGCAAAACTGAAAAGAATTATAGATAATGAGAAATTTGCTATTATAGCCAATGCTATATTTTCTTTCTGTAGCAGATCAAAATTACTTATTTGGAAATATCAAAACAATATCAATATACATGATATTGTTAGATAGACTATTTGCAAAATTAACCATAAAATGATTTTCAATCAAAAATCAAAGAAGGCATTTGAAATGCCTTCAATGAGTATGATACATATTGTAGGATTTATTATAAACATAGCATCAAAAATTCATAGAACGTAGTCTCCAAACTTAAATTCCAAAAGTGGATTTTTAAAATGAGATAAAATTAGACATAATATAAACACTTTATAAGAAATATGTAAAATAGGGGCTGGAGAGATGGCTCAGGGGTTAAGCCTCTGCCTTGCTAGGCAGAAGGTCCTGAGTTCCGATCCTAGACCCCATGTATAAACGCCGGGCAGAAACGGGGGCGGCCTGCGTTTCTGGTCCTGGTAGGGCGGAGCCTGTGAATCCCGGGGCAGAGTAAAGAAGGAGGAGGTGGAGGCATCCATGGTGGTTCCCGAATTCATCCATGGTTCTACACACACATACATACATACCCACATATACATACACACACACACACATACATGCATACATGCACAATTGAATAAATAATAAAAAAATAAAAAATTTAAAAAAATATGTAAAATAAAACTCAAATGAATTAAGAAATTGCTAAGGCATGTGTTAGAAATTTTTCACTAAAAATTTAAAATGAAATAGCCATTACGGGCTGGAGAGGTGGCTCAGGGGTTAACCCTCTGCCTTGCAGGCAGAAGGTCCTGAGTTCGGATCCTAGACCCCATGTATAGATGCTGGGCAGAAGCGGGGGAGGCCTGCATTTCTGGTCCTGGTAGGGCGGAGCCGGTGAATCCCGCGGCAGAGTGAACAAGAAGGAGGTGGAGGCGTCCATGGTGGTTCCCGAATTCGTCCGTGGTTCTACACACACACACACACACACACACATGCGTGTGCACATTCATGCACAATTGAATAAATAATAAATAAAAAAATTAGAAATAGCCATTAGATAAAAATATGGTGGACATATTAAGAGAAAAAATAGCAATACTTAAAGAAATAAAAAATAAAGTTACAATAAAGGAAAACTATAAAACTGCTACTTAGTTTTTGATGAAATAATAAAGTAGATAAGTCTATAAAAATAACATGAAATAGGGAAATGAAACAGATAAACATCATTGGGAACAGCTAAGGTAACACAGGTACAGCTGAGTAATACAATTTTGAAATTATTCATAAACAAAATTCATATTTTTTCTTACATCTAACAGTGTGTCTACATATGCAATTCTTTAAAATTGTCTATATTGTCAAATAATTGAGATTGGTATCTAATAATTAATCACCCTTTAAATAAAATATACTTGTAGAGATTTCTTAGTGGATATAAGAGATTTTAATTTTTTTTTAAATTTTTTTATTATTATTATTATTTATTCAATTGTGCGTGTGTGTGTATGTATGTGCGCACATGTGTGTATGTGTGTGTGTAGAACCACGGACGAATTCGTGAACCACCATGGACGCCTCCACCTCCTTCTGCCCCGGGATTCACAGGCTCCGCCCTACCAGGACCAGAAGCGCAGGCCCCCCCCTGCTTCTGCCTGGCGTCTATACGTGGGAACTGGGATCCGAACTCAGGACCTTCCGCCTCCAAGGCGGAAGCTTAACTCCTGAGCCACTTCTCCAGCCCCAGATATAAGAGATTTTAAAGCATTGGTAATCCTAATGACTCAGGTTCTTGTTAAAAATAAAGGGAGGGACTTTTTAGGTACTCCTTACTGCACTCTGATCAAGATATCCAGAATAAAACATTAATCTTCTGCCTACCACTATAAATTCAAGATGCCAACCAGTATTTTCTTTCCTTAACTAACTTTCATATTTTCCAAAGCTACAGTTTCCCTATGTAATAGCTTGGCTTCAAAGCCATTGTTCTAACTTTACTCATTTGCCACTCTCTTCATTAATACTATTTTAGATGACTGTAACTTTCTTTTTTTTATTTGAGTGAGATTTTCCTCTTTATTTTTATTTATTTATTTTCCCCAATCATAAAAGATCAATAGGTACCCTGGTCCTCTCTCTCCCTCCACTCCTCCCCAATCCTCCTTTGTACTCTCCCCCCCTTTCCCCTTCCTTTCACCCTCCCTCCCTCCCCTTTACCCAATGCCTCCCCTTTCCCACTCCCATTCCCATCTTTTGTGTGAATGCTAACCTCCCTCTGAGTCTTCCTCACTAGTGAGGTGTAAGTATTCCATGACATAGCCCAGAGCCTTTTCTTGGGCTCCCCATTAGTGTGGGAACACTACCATGACTGTTAATCTCTTGCCTCTAAGGATACCATTGCCTGTGATCCATGCTAAACTTAGGGGGGGGGGCATTGACATGCCAATCATTGTGCAGGTCATGCAAAGTCTGATTATGACTACTGCAGCCCTAACTTGTGTGGAGTACTTTTCATCTTGTTGGTCCTCTCCATCTTTAGGCTCTTACAATCTTGCTGTCCCCTCTTCCACAAGTTTCCCTGAGGTTAGGATGGGGAGAGATTTGGCTGGTCTGGTTCCTGGTGATTAATGTAGGATCTTTGGTGTTCTGAATTATGGTTTGTTGTTGATTTCACTTTTGCTTTTCCTGCACCGCCCTTGGCTTCATCCTGGATGGTATTGAAGTTCACCTCATCCAATACTTGATGGCGACCTATTTTGTCTACTGAAGCATGACCCCTCTCTCCTTTTTTCTGTGAGGGGCCCTCCTTCTTCCCTCCCATTCACAATCTCCATGTTTACAGTAGGTATTACAGAGATTCATTTCTGAATATGTCATTAAGTGAGTTTGTTACTAGGATCCACCTATTAGGGATTACATGCAGTGTCTAATTTTCTGTGTCTGGGATACTTCATAAAATATAATTTTTTCTAATTCTATCCATTTCCCAGAAAATTTCATTAATTCATCTTTTTGATGGCTGAGTAGTATTCCAATGCATAAATGTACCACATTTTCCTTATCCACTGTCAACTGTTGGGCATTTGGGTTCATTCCATGATTTTGCTATTGTAAATAATGCTGCTATGAAAATGGTTGTGCTTGTATCACTGAAATGAATTTTTGCTTTATGGGGGATTATTCCCAGAAGTGATATAGAAGCATCATATAGCATTTCAATATTTAACTTTTTTGGAAATCTCCAAACTGATCATCAGAGTGGTTGTATAAGCCTGCATTCCCACCAGCAATGTATGAGAGTTCCTCTCCAAAACCTCTCCAGCATTTGGTGGTGTTTGTATTGTGGATTTTTGTCATCCTGACTGGGGTGAGGTGATATCTCAAGGATTATTTTTCCTTTGTATGTGCAGAGGTGTCAGTATGTATGTGTGTGGAGGTATGTGTGTGTGTGTGTGTGCATATGTGTAGAAGTGGTCACTGTGTGTCTGTTGCATTCCCAGTGTGACTTTATCCAGATTACTCTACCTTCTTACTGCTTTGCTCTGGGATTCCCTACTCTTTGCTTTCCAGTGCTGAAAGTGCTATTTCTGACTGGCATTTTAACATGGGATCCGGGCTTTGAACTCAGGTCTTTCTACTTCTAAAACAAAAACTTAAATCTTGAGCCATTTCTCCAGATCTTTGATAAATCTTTGACATGTGACTTTTATGCTGATGAAAATTCATCAGCTGATTTATTTAACTACTAATAAACATTGTTTTATATACTTTTGAGGTGTTGATGATTTTCAGTGAAGCAATTAGTTTTTATATTTTGATTCCCTGTTCCAGCAACGCTGATGGAATTCTTGTTCCATTCACATAATTTGCCTTTTTCACTTTTTAACTTTTTTGGAAATCTCCAAACTGATCGTCAGAGTGGTTGTATAAGCCTGCATTCCCACCAGCAATGTATGAGAGTTTCCAAATATGGAAGTGTATTTCTTACTTTTCAGTTCTTGTGTATTAGTACTTCTTGACAGATGTTTAAACAGAAGTTTGACCATGAGCTTCCTTTCTCTTTTCCATGATTCTAATTTTCAAAAGGAATCACCATCCAAAATCACTTTCTTGAGTTTAGGAAAGTTTCACTGAAAAACTAAGAAAGTTCGAAAGAATAGTACCTGACAGAATGCTGAACTTCAGTGAACATATTTCTACATAATTTTACAAATATCTTAAATTTGAAGAAAAACACTGCAGTGGACATTTTGATATTAAACTTGATTTCCAATTTTTCCAGCATTTCTAATAGCTATTAATTGATAGATATATAATTATTATAATCTTTCTATATTTTCATATTTTAATTATAATTATTTTCTCTCTTTGTTTTTCCAACTTACCATCATAATCATTGGTACCATATTGATAATTGAAAGACCTTGTAAAGAAGATGCTAAAGGTCAAATCTCACAGGGGGAAGAAATTATTAATGAGTCAGTACTCAATATAATGAACTGTAATTTCAACAATAAAATCCACTTAATGCTTTTAAAATGGCAAAATTATGGCCATTCTCTCATCTTCCAAATCTCTATCTAATATAGTAGTTTGACAATGGAGTGGAACAAATTTAAACTAAAAAAAGTCATCTTATAATGAATGTGAACCTAATTAAGATGATAAATTGTGATTATCACCTATTTTAAAACTAATTGCCTTCTGATTTCTTTAGATAAGTCGAGGAAAATGGCAAGCTAGCAGTAATGAAGGGAAAACTAGCAAAACTGCCAGAGTAGTTCCCCGTGCAAACACTGTGATGCAAGAATAGTTTTATGTGATGTCTTTTTGTCAGAACTGGAGACAGTCTTAACCTATTATTCACACTGCCTATTTGATACAAATTCCTACAAATAAAAATATGTGCATTTAACTGTTGACCTCAATTGCAGATACAGAGAGATAAGCATTTCTCCTCTTGTAAAGTTTGGGGTTCATCCCATGAATGATATTTATTTATTTTAGTTACTTATTTTGTTTAATTGTGTGTGTGCGTGTATTTTGTATTTGTGTGTGTATTAGAGAGCACCGTGTATCTCTGGAGAGACCCAAGGGTGACTTCAGGAATCACCCTAAGTTGCTTCTAACTCCTTTTTGCTTTGCTCTGGTATTTCAAAGGATTTGCCAACCAGGCAAGAACTGCAGTCCAACACTGTCTGCCTGACATTTTTACATTAGTTGAGATCCAAACTGAGTACCTTCTGCTTCTGAGGCAGAGTCTTAATTCCTGAGCCATCTCTCCAGCCCAAAGATACTTGTAGAACATAGTGCTACAATGCAGTTTTGTAAAACAAGCCTTAATTAATGGGGCTAGTATCATGCAATATTTTCATAGTTGGGTACATTGAGAATGTATCCAGTTTCAATAAGATTAAACATTTCTATCTCCTCCATTTGTCATTTTTTATGATAATTTTATCTGGCATTTATTATTTAATGTTATATGTAGTTACCCTTCTGTGTGATGACACCTAGGACCTGTTCCCAGCAAACAACTACTTGCTAACTATTGCTTAAACTTTCCACAGTTCCTATCCTTACTCCTTAGAATTATTCTTTTTTTTTTTAGTTTCACAAGCATATCTAGTACATACCCCTGCTTCCCTCCATCCCCCCTCTCTCCCATTCCTCTTCCTATCTTTCATCAATCCATTCCATAACTTCACTCTTTCTACTTTCTGTGAACCCTGGTGTTCCTTCTGGCTTGTCTACTTCTAGCAGGGGTTCAGGCCTCTGTGGCATATCAAGTTGCCCCTCCTCAGGCCATGCCACTAATAGGACCATTTCCTTCACTCATCCAGTTCTGGTCCCTAAGGTTTCCATTGTGTGTTCTTATCTCTCGTAAGTTCCTTGATAGTCTATGAGGACATATTAGTATGTCAGTCATTATTCAGGTCTGGTAAGGCCAAGTCTCACTCAGTGAGTTCCTGGCTGCAACAGTCCTGCCTTGAATGGAATGTCTTGTCCAACTGTGTGTGGACCTTCCCATCTTCATGTTTTTACAATCTTACCATCCTCTCTTCCATGAGGTTCCTTAAGCCTTTGGATGAAGAAAGATTAGGTTGGCCTGATTCTGGGTGAGCATTGTTGGGTCACTCGTATTGTGCATTAAGGCTGTGAATGGGCTGTTGTTGTCCATTTCACTGCTCTTCACCACTCTGCTGGCCAAGGCTCCCTGCTGTCAGGATGGTGAGATTCTCCATCTCTGCTGTAGAAGAAGACTTCTAGGCTAAGTACTATGTGCTCTTCAAATCTATGAGTCTAATAGCATCAATCTACAGAGCAGTTTGATGTACTGTCTTCCTACCTATAGGTTCATAGGTTGTTTTTCCCTATTGATCCATTTCTTCTCTTTTTTAGGTTCTTGTTCAGGAATCAGGTTCTTGTAACAGGAATATGTTCTATTTTAACAAACAGGTTTTTGAGTTCAAGCAAAAAGCTGCTGTCACCTTGATACTCATGCTACTGTTACACTGGTGGTCACTTCTTGCCTTGGTGATTTTTATTGCAATTTGCAGACCTCATGAGTTTATGAGGCCTGTGATTATTTCTTTCACCCAGTAGCTTCTACTTTATTCCTTGGTACTAGCTATCCAGGAGGAAGTTCTCATCCAGTTCCAGTTGATGTATGTAGCCTATGTACTGTGATACATTTGTGTTGCATCTTCAATAATAGGGTATTACTGATATTTTTTTTTGGAGAGCAACCAGGAGAATCAGCAAAAGCCTATATTGTTTGGGGTCCTTTGAGATCTCTCTGTTAACATTTTATCAGGAAGTGCCATATGCCTGTTAATTCTAGTATATTTCTAATTGTCACTGGATATTTAGTGTATTAGTTCTGGACTTTTTTTTTTTGCCCTGTTTTTCTCACTGTGTGGTCCTCTGCAGAGGGGCTGCCCACTTTTGTTCCAGTCTTTAAAACACATTTTTTGATATATTATTGGCATATGAGATTCCTATGTCATTACTTCCCACAATCATAGTGTTTTTCTCTAAGTCCCTCTGTCCCTCCTATATCCCATCCTCAGTATTATCTTCATAAAAGTGAAACCTGATGCAGAGTCAACAGTTCCTGCTGTTCTTTGAATAGCTTAGTGGAAACCAATTTTAAGATACTTGCGTTCAATAAATATATACATTTTCTACCCCATAGTACTTTATTTAATTATGAATATTTTCATGGCTTTGACTTTTGGGAGCTTTATTATGTTATCCTGATACTTCTAGCTACATGATATTTCCATAAATTATCTATAAAATCATATCAATAATATCAGAGTTAAATCATATTGATTTTACCTAACCAAAAAACTTCATGATTTAACATGGAGTTGGACTCTCACATTTATATTTTTGTGTAGAACACCTGTTCAGTTAATATATTCCCTGTGGACATTTGCCTGTATTTTCAACAACCCAAAGTTGTGAATCATATAAAAAGTTCATTACAAAATTTTAATTTGTTGTTATATATAATGATAAATATATATGATTATATGCAAAGAGAGACTCTTAATCAGTAATGATAATGTACTACACAGAATTCTAGCCATACTCAGCATATTCAAAGGACCTAGGAAATGACATTATAGCACGTAAAGATGCTGGACTTCTGTACATCAATAGTAGAGTGAATCATTCTCTCTGAGAGTCACACTTTGAAAGTATTTACAGTAGTATCAGTATTAAATATGTATGTATCTTAGGCACATGTGGGTACATTTTTATACAATACAAAATGCCACCTCATGTCTGATAAACTTCTGATAGTGTTTAAATTTTGTCAACTTATATTAATATTTATTTTACTTATAATAGAATTGTTTGCATATATTGAATTATTAACTTTTTGCCCTCCCTACCAGATTCTGTACCCCCATTTTGTACTACTTCATACTTTCCCCTTCCCATCAGCCTTCTTCCTACATTAGTAATTTATTTTTTTCTTGGCAAGTGTGGCATACTGAGTTTCCTCTGCTTCTTCTGGAATATTTCTACTGGTAAATTCCAGAAAATAGTCAAACAAATGTGTTGGGAAACCTGGAACCTAAAAAGAAAAATGACTCAGTTATATAATATGCAGAAATATAAAGGACTGCTTCTTTAGCAGTGAATCACGATGTTTGACTTAACTGAATAGAACAGGACACCTGCCTCTAACTCTTTCACCCATTGTTGCCATAAGTCAAATTTCTTGTTTTATTTTCTTAGCCTTAGCTTCTTAGTTCACAATTGGATGGGTTACTCAGGATTATTACTCAATAAAAATCATTACTCAGGGTCATATTTCCTCAAAAAATCTGGAATGTATATAAAGTGAAATGTGCTCTTCCAATTATATAGTTAGATTTTCATGATTGAAAGTAAAAATAGAAATGTTTTAATATTATCAATCCATGAACAAGACTCATTAGGAATCATTTGCACTCTAACATTTGTTTTCCAATTAGTAAAAGTGTGACTGTATGACATTTAATGCTCTTGGGATAGAATTTTGAATATTGCTGCATGAAAAACAAATTGTTAAAAAATAAAATATATAGTATATTCAGGCACAGAAAATCTTGTTAGGAGACTGCAGTTATAAAAATAAATATGTAAAGTGGAGCAAAATTTCCAGTTTTAAATTAGAAACATGGTCCATGTCCATTCTTTAGGAAAACTGATCTTTGTTTTTATTTAAAAGCAGACATCTGTAACCACTTCACAGATTATGGGAATTGTGATCAGAAACATGGCATATGGCAACACTGATGAATCTGAGGGAGACACAGCTAAGTTTAGATCTAACAAAATTTCCAGGTTTCACTTAAAAAATAGATGAACAAAACATTATGGCATCAGTTATCATATGTGAAACTGATATATGATTTATTTTATTCTTCATGTTCTCTTAAGGAAGAAGTGTATATAAAGTACATCCTATGCAAAACCTCTCATCGGTCACTTTTCAATATACTCTTTTCTATTTTTATTCATGTTCTGATATAAGTTGGAAAATAGGAATAACTGTGTATATAAGCTCAAATGAATATGTTGGCATAAAACTTATCAAGAAAATGTAAACAGGCTAATTTTTTGTTCATATAGGAAAATTATTCCTTTACATTTTAATAAATATTTAATATTTTCAGAATTTTTACATGTTCTAATCTAGTAAATTCATAAATACCTATGTATTCATGATTACATAACTAAATTTTTCAACATATTTCCTTTTTTATTATTTTCAAAAAACTAACTTAACATAATGAGCAAAGAAAACTATAGTCTTTTCAAGATGCCTAATGTAAAGCACAGATCAAATACTGTTGCTTGTAAAAGATCTGTTTTATGTCAATATTCATGAAATGTGAGACCTATTCCAGACTGTGTTGTGTTTGTGGATAGGAACAGGGCTTATCTAACTATTAGGGTTAGCATATCTACAAGCAGTTTCCATTTTTTTCTCTTTTTTATTGCATTTTCATTTATAGTATATGTAAGTTGCATACTTACATGAGAAGGAGAATATATATGTGCATTCATGGGAAGGAATGAGATTGATAATGGGAAATATTTGTAATTGATCTCCTCATTATCATTTTTTGAGACAAAATCTCTGCTCAAGTTAAGAGCTCATAAATGGGGCTAGTTAGACTAGCTTGCTTTGATTATTCCCTGTCTCTGCCTTCTGAGGCTGAAATTACAAGTGGGTTGCATACCTATCTAGCATTTTACTTGAGGTCTGAAGTTCTAAAACTTAATCCTTTTGCTTGTGAAGCAGGTGGAATGATCTCTTTAATAGCAGCTCTGAGAAAATAGTACAAGATGTGTTATCATTTTATATTTTGAGAGAGTGAATATCTTGCACAAAATTTTGAAACTTTGTGTTTGTCAATCCCCATATTTCAGTTGGATTTTGAAAAAAGGAGAAGTAACAGGTCTGTTTCTTAGTAATCAATTATCATATAAGGTTTGGCACATGGGAATGATTGCTACCATGATGCTAAAAGAAGATTCTTTCTTGAATCATAAATCATTACCATTGACCTCTTTCAGGAAGAAATGGCAGCTTAGAATCCAAGGTTTCATATCATATATTCATTATGGTTTCTGCTGCTTAACAGCCTAGATTTTGAAATACACATCTAGTTTCTGCAACAGCTTAATCTCTGTGTACTATGTTTTTTTTAATTTGATGGACCAAATGACCACAAAACATTTATCTGTCTACTTTGAAGAAAACTGCACAGTAGTAATTACAGGTTTAAATTAATGAAACCACCAAAGTGATATTCTCTAATATTTGATAAATATACTTTTTTGAGACAAAATACATAACTGTGTGGACTTCCTAAGACATTTTAACTGTACTATTTACTAGCACTCCATTATTCAAAGGCATTTGATTAAAAACTGTCTCAGAAATCTTGACCATTTCAATTTTTTGGAATCATTCAATTTTTTAGATATGCCATCTTTCCTCAACCTAATGTAAAGCCTTAACACAATTAATATGATAAAATACTGAGATATTTCAAATATCTGGTACTTATGGAAATTTTTTGAGTTCTGCAAACATATTTTTATTCTTGCTACTAAAGATTAAGGAATCCTGTTATGATCAGCGAAGGAAAAGGTAAAGAACTACTAATTTGATATGCAATTAGCCATCATGGATCTTTCATTGATAACTGATTTCAAAGCAAGATTTCTCTTTTGTGAGGATAGCATTAAAATATTGAGGAATATGAAATATCTTATATTCTTTTTTTAAAATTTTTTATTATTTATTCAATTATGTGTGTATGCGTGTGTGCACGTGTGTATGTATGTGTGTGTATGTATGTATGTATGTATGTATGTGTGTGTGTGTGTGTGTGTAGAACCGCAGATGAATTCAGGAACCACCATGGACGCCTCCACCTCCTCCTTGTTTACTCTGCCCCAGGATTCACAGGTTCCTCCCTACCAGGACCAGAAACGCAGGCCACCCCCGCTTCCACCCAGCGTCTATACGTGGGGTCTAGGATTCGAACTCAGGACCTTCCGCCTGCAAGGCAGAGGCTTAACTCCTGAGCCACCTCCCCTGAAATATCTCACATTCTCATAAAAATAAAAATGATTCATTTTATTTCCTATTATTCAGAGAAGGAAGACTAGTTTTACTTGAACTAAGATGCACATAATTTGTTCATATCCTATGCAGATATAATAATCTACAGTATAAAACAGAGCCAATCAACTAAAAATTGATATCTGAAGTAATGCTACGATCAGCTAGAGGAATATACTTTCAGTTTACTCAAACTATGCTATGTAAAGGAGAATGGCCAAATAAGTATACATTTTATGTAAGACTTTATCATTTCCTCTACTTAGTTCCTCTCCACTGGAGTCTTTTTTATGTCACAGGACAGAAAATGTGACCATTACTGTAATACCTTTTTTTCTGTTAGTGAAAATTGCAATACAAAATGGGTAGAGCATGTCTGTGGTTGCCCGTGAACAGCAGTACCTCAGCACACTCTACATGAAAGCTGATTTTACTATCACTTAAGGAACTCATTACCCTTTTATGAGGCTTACATGCTGCTTTACAAATACAGCACTCTGATAACATTATGGAAGCATCATTATTCTTGCTGGTGGCATTTTTTTAAAGCAAGGAAAATATAGCTCAAAAAAAATTCCTCAAGTGTTCCAAGTATTTTGTACTAGGCTCCTCCTCCAGCACACTTTCATATGGTATTTAATTTTATTTTGTTTTATCTACCATTTGAACATTATTTAAATATGACAATATGTATAATTTTGACTTAACTGTCAATTGATTAAAAATTAGATCATCTTGAAAAGAATGTAGGAATTTAACCCCATTTTACAACAGAGTTCAATATTGGCTTGAATTTAGCATGGATGCCATTTTGATTCAAATATCAGAGCTTGTCATTTAATGTCCAAAAAGTTCAAGTAACTTGTGCATGGCTACATCATGTTGTCACTCTAAGAGAACATCCTGTGGGCTAGTTACATTTTCTCAATTAGCTGAGATTAAATTGTGGGTGTTGAGAATTAGGCAATGTGGGGAGAACACAAGAACACAGATTGAAGTTTATTTTTAAACTTGCATTTCTCTCATTCATTTCATAATTTTTACATCTGGGAGTTAGAGATTAAACTGCAGTAAATCATCAAGAATAGGCAGAACATTTCATCAGTGTATCTTAGAGGTGAATATTGTTCTAGTTGTTGCCATACTGCTAGAAAAATTGTCAAGAGGACTAAATCATTGCATACTGTGCTTTGGTCTCTAATTTTAATGATTCTGATTTAATGGACTCCTTTAACCATCCATATCTATGAAAAGAATATTTGAATCATCCTTGATGAGGTGTTATGACAGCAGGATTATCTTCAAAGTTAAAAATCAATGAAAGACTTTTATAAAATATAATTTAGCATATTTCATAAAGAACTGAAATGGCTTTCACATTCAGAATATCTTAAGCAAAGTGGAATGAATAGATAAGTATATTTTAACTTCTTTTGTTCTATGAAATGCATACATATGTGAATATTTTGGGCATTCTGGAACCAAAAAACTTGGTTACTATCCAATAAATGTTTCAAAATATGAATAGATTTGAATTATTAATACTACAAATCATCTCTTTAACCAATATTTATTTGACAACAAACTTCCTAAAAACTAAGAATTTTCTATTTATCATATCAAAGGATGTTTTTTACATGTTTAATTTCACATAATTACTTATGTTTGACCTCCCCTGATTACAGGCAGAAGGTGTACCATGACAGCAAGGGTACTATGACATTGAAGGCATATCAACAATTTGTAACAACAAAATCTTTGGTAATTAATAACAATTTTATTTACTATTTTGTAAACCATATGACATTTTAAATGTTGTATATGTACACTAAGAGATCATTATGAAAGTATTAATAGAGATTTTAATTCTTAGAGGGAACTTTGATGGCTAGAGAAGAACTAAAATGCGAAAATTTCAAACTTATTAAGTAATCGTTGATGTTAACACTCTAACCACAGTTAAGAGTCTTATAACTAAACACTGAAATGTATAAAACAGATGTATCATTGATTTCAAATTTCCATATGGAACATGGCACCTCTATATTTGGCTCAATTAATTCTATATTATAATATGCTAATCCAATTTTATTTTAATTGGATTTGAGGTCATATTTTTAAAGCTGTAGTCAATTGACCTTGTAATCCTCATGAAAAGGCCTCTGACTCTTTTTTAAAATAGGTAATTACTGGCAAAAATTAATATTCACTTGTGACAATAACTTTGATTTACAATTGGGTAAATCTGAATTGGAAATTTCTCTTCTAGTCACTTCTTCCATTCCAGTTTATCCATTTGTAATTTAATCTTACTTTATTAGTGGAATAACATGCTTCAATTACTGAAGAAACCAAGAGAGTGGAAAACTCTTAAATGCTTTTAACTCACTGATACAATTGTATGACTAATGTATTATCTCAGGACTTAACTAGCAGCTGTTGATATACAGTGTCACTGAAAGGTATCTGCACAAAGGCAAGTATAGGAAAAGACAGTCCCAGGAGTTCGATCTCAAATGCAGGGGAAAATAGAAGAAAAATGAAGTGCAGGGGTGGGGGAACCAGGAGAATAATATTTCTCTTCATCAATATTATTTCAGAAAATAAATTCTGAGCCTTATGCATTAATGTATTTTTCTTTTTCACATTTATTGAATTTATGGTTCAATATTTCATCCATGTGTATAGTGTATTCTGGTTAGTGCTGCTCCCTTCCTTTAGATCTTCATCCTTACCCGATTATACCCTCTCCTCCCTATAGGAACCTTTTCTAGATTCATGTATATTTGTTTTGCTTTGAAACCTGTTGAACCTAACCAGGTTCATCTCTGTTTTACTTTTTGTTATTGCAACTTAACTAGTGGCATTTGCAGACTTAAAAGATATTTGCTGTTTACCAGGTCTCCAAGCATGGTTCCAAGTTTTAATAATAAATGAGTACAGTAGTCTTACACACTCTTTCATTCTTGGATATTTTAGAAGTAAGCTCTAATAAGGCTAGAGTCCCATTTAGCATGTTGTATTTCATAAACTTCTATTTCATCATTATCTCCTGTGGCTCAAGGTGGCATACATCACCTCGAGTGAGTCTTTATTTCTCAAAATGTCTGCCTTCTTTCTTAATTCTCTCCACATCTGCCATCATTCATTCAGTTTGTTCTCAGGCATCCAATTACCAGAGATTCCTAAGTTCTAGATTCTTAAGCATTGATTGATTCAATTCTAGGAAATTCAAAGGATAAGTATAAAAAGATGATTGTGTATCAGAGATCCCTAAAATGAGTCGTAGGTGAAGCAATGAAAAAATGAGAGGAACAAAGTTTTGTTTTGGGAGATTATCTCTTCATAAAATTGAATGGAAACAGCACATTAATATCAAGGCCTTTAAAGATGTGAGACATAAAAATTAATTAAATCTTATAAAATAACATTTGCTTTGGTTAATAGGTTATAATATAAATGAAAATAGTCACTTATAAGATCAATAGTCCAAACCACTTTTTGTACACTTGTGTCTCAACCCTTATCCACCAAAAACAAAGAAAAAAATAGTACTTGATTTTTCCTTTAAGTTTTCTTATATCTTATTTAATTCTGATAATATACTCTAAAGTAAGTTTGGAATCTACATCAAATTATCTGGGAAAGATAGGCATATGGTCTTGATCGATTATAGCATACAATTGGCACACATTAATTTTGCAACAGCAAGTCAGTGGTTTCATGTTTTGCTTCTTTCTACCACAAGGAAAAATTTTCAGTGATGTTTTTACCACTTTATTATTAGTGCTTTAGCATTTATTAGTGCAATACTATAACAAAGCTATCAAATACAACTGAAATTCAAACATTCAAACAAACCATCTCAGATTTTTAATAAATGACATGGATTGTTGGGGTTGAAACAAACCCTCTCTCTCACTATCAAAGAGGAAGGAAGACAAAAAATAAGCAGGTGATAAGAGGAAAGTCATTACCTGACTGGGTAACATTCACAGACTATATTGAATGAAATCTGTCTTTGGAATGGTGATGTGAAGTAATAGAATTCTGATCATATAAACTAAAATCCACTGGTTAAAACCAGCTAAAACCTGTTGCTTTATCTTAGGAATGATGAGGCATTATGATATGATAATCATAGTCACTGGGGACATGAATTTTTTCCCATTTATAAGATAGAGTATACAATAAATAAATATTAAATTAAGAAGGTTTCTAATGAAGGCTCTCTTGAGAAGTTAGTGATGATATTTAGTGGTCTTCTAATACATTTTCCCACAAGACCATTTTTCTCCCACCAACCAAACAGTTATATAGAACATATTTGGAAATGCTGATATATGGTTCCTGGAAGAGACTATATTACTGGGAATCCCATTTTCTAAAACTACCTTTCAAGCAAATCAAGTTTACGAAATGAATTTCTTATTATCAGGAAAATTCAATAAGCCCCCCTGTATGCTTGCAGTTCCGGCCACTGTGCAAGCGTGGGGAATACAGATTTTTAATAAATGACATGGATTGTTCCTAACATGATAAGATTTGTGTGTTGTGTACTAACTGATCTGAGCTTACCTGGCTCACTCTAACATGGAGAGGATACTGCAGGGTATATGAGGATGACTGATGAGGAGTGTCATAGTTACATGCATAGTTACATACATAATTCTAGGCACAATAGTAGAGAATTAGTTGTTGAGTTAAGCCCAGAGTGAGCCTGCAGGAAATTGTTTAGTTGATGGGGCAGATCCAGCCTATAGTGGGTGGGACTAGGCCCTGGACAGGTGAATAAAATACAGAGAGCTGGTTGAGAAAGTTGACATCTTTCTGTATGCTTCGTCAGACATGCTGGTTTGGCAATAAAGATCATCCCTCTCTCAACTATTCATGAATATAATATGACCATTTCTCCTAGCCCCTTGGTGATGTTGCATGTTCTCCTGCCAAGCAGGACTAAGAACTGTATTGTATCTGACTATCTTAAGACAAATTAAAGCTTTTGTTCCCTTCAGAAGTCATGATTCTATCAACAACCATGCAGAATAACTCCAGCAAGGAGTCCAGCTGATGATATATGAGAAGTCACCAGTAGGCAAGAGGTACATGGATATGTGAGGCAGAGAAAACCTTCAAGAATATTGTGGTTAGAGCAATCAACACATTTTTAGGGAACTACTATTGGTACACATCGGGAACTGGGGATAAGCAAGGCTGGAAGATCACAAACATGTGCCACAAAAGCATTTGTATTCCTGACTTATGATGTGTCCAAAGAAGTGACAGTTATGTGGACACCTAATGGAAGTATTTGAAGAGACTGTATAAACAAGACAAATATTTGAAAAGTTTACTGCATATATAGTGACATTCCATGGAAAAAAATGGGAAATATAGTGAGGAAAACATCAAATTATATTTATACATACCTACTTACTATCTGCCAACATCTTTACATTTCTTATCTAATGACTCCATCATAATATATTTATGACTTTGCTAACTATTGTGAACTGCTGATGCAGAAGCTGATAGACAATACAGTTTACTGTATCTGAGTATAGATGGCTACAGATTACTGAGGTTTGAATTCCATTTGTAAAGTGTACTAGTTTTATGAATGAAGATAAGATACACAGATCAAGGCATCATTCATTGGTAATTAATTTAATTAATACAATTTTAAATACTTCTGAATATTTACTTTCAAAAATTCAGTTAAGTTCTATAACAATTCTATGAGTAGGTGTCTAAGAAATTAAACCCCAAGAAATTAAGTAAGTTGCACAGCTCCATCCCTGAGATTTTTACAGCAGTGAGGAAGTTAGAGCACTGAGACTGTTTAGAACTAGGGTATATAACCTATACTCTAGAAATGTTCTTAATAGTAGAAGGACTTAGATATAACAAAATCAGACATGGGAAAGAGATTTCAAGTAGGCCAAATCACACATGCTTCTTCTCCTCATATTTGCTTATGAAATAAAAGCTCCCTCTCCATCCCAGGATTACTCTGTTCCTCTATAAATAAATTAAAAAAATTACTTTTTGCATGAATGAAATCAAGGCAAAAGTGACAAAATGTTAGAATGATTAATCTTGGTTGGATTAGATATGAAAATATATCCCAGTTATTTTGAAATCATACTTTATTTAATTAGAAGGTTTAAAAGAGGAAATTGGCATTGTATGAAGCCAGTAAAAATCTGTGCATGTTTGAAAAAATAGCATCATCATAAAAGACAGCTTTTTAATCCTTGAAATTAAATCTTGCTGTTGTTGTGTTAGTCTAGCTACTTTCAGTCTGAGAGTAACTAATTGGTAAATACATAGTCTAAATCCTGCAGTCCAGTCCTGAATATAGTTCTTGTCTAGACTGTCATTTTCTAAATTTTCCTCACGCACATGCAAGATTTACAAATGTTACTCTAAGTACTATTGCAACTTCCTTTAAATTAATTGAATGTTTCCTTGAAAGGATCTTTCAAAACTTAATGCCATTTTATAATGGAAATGTGTGTCTTCAATACAATGAAAAGAACTAAGCTCAAAAATTATTTTCAAGCTTAATAAAGTTAATGTTTGAGTCAATAAGTAGGAAACAAATATAAACAGAGGCTTTTGAAATAAAGAATACAAATGACCTTTAGACACCAGAAAAATAGTAATAATCCTGGTCATCAGCCATAGGTAAAACACAACCACAGTGGAATTTCATCCCATTTCATTCAGAATGACTATCCAGAAAACAGTTATTTTACTATTGAAGAAACTTAAACAAAAGAACCTTTACAAACTGATTATAAGAATCTAAATTAATGTGGACATTACAGAAATTGGTACAGAGTCTCCTCCAAAGGACAAAAAAACAGACTTTCATGTGATGAGACTTGCCATTTCTGCATATACACCAAGAAAATGAAATGAAGCTTATTAAAAGATATTTGTATTTCCATTTTTGGCAGCACTAGTTCCCAAATCTGAATTATGGAATCAGACTAATTGTCTACAAACAGACAAATGGATGATCAAAACAGAATCTGTGTACAATGGAGGTTTACTCAATCATAAAAATTAATAAGCTGTGTCTTTGCAGGAAAAGTCAAAATGGATAGAACTTAGGACTTTCATTTTAGGTGAAATAATCAGTCTCAAAGAGACAAAAGTCACATTGCTTTCATGTGTAGAAGTTAGGAAAATGAAGTATTGCTAGAGATAATTTTGTATTGATTCTGGTTTTTTGTTCATTCAGAGATAAAAGTAATGTCTTATAAAGATAAATATCAAAAAATAAAGCTGAACAGAAACAAATAAATAAATAAAATTATCTCTAGTAATGTAAATGAGTATAATCATATTTAGTAAAATGTCATAAATGTATATTTGACCAATGGTATATTTTGAGTTTGTTCATTGACAAAACAAATTTCATAGACACAGGATTTGGAGCTACACCTTCATTTCTCACATCAGTATATCAAGACAGAAAAATAATGGTCATTGAATCATCAAGGCTCTAATATCTAAGAAGAAGAATAAAAATCAATCAGCAACCCTTGTGATTGGACATAAACCTTCAAATGAAAAATTTATTAAATCATGACCTTTACAGAAATTTTCTTGAAATGTATAATTAAATTTCTGTCAATATGTTAATATTATTTTTTGTTATTTTTGTTTTTGGATTTGTGTGAGTGTATGTATATGTCAGAGGGGATGTATATCAGAGGGTACTGTGGGGGGCCAAGGGTGACTTCAAGAATCATCCTGGATTTTACTGCCTCCTCAGCTTTTTCTCTGGAGCTTCCCAGGCTCTGCCTTTCAGTACCAGAAGCACAAGCCCTTGCCATTTCCACATGGTATTTTAAGTGGGTGGAATGAAAAATGTGAACTCAAGACCTTTTGCTTTCCAGGTAGGGCTTGATCACTGAATCATCTCTCCAGCCTTACTCTAATTTTCTTTTGCATTTTTTAACATTGCAAAATTTATTTCTTTCTACTAACAGTCTTTTTTTTTCTCCCACATTTTATTTTTTTTCCTAATCATACAAGCTCAAGTCCTCCTCCCCCGCTCCCTGATCCAGTCGTCCCGCCTCGCATATTCCGCCTTTCCCCTTTCATTCCCCGTCCCTCTCCATCTCCCAGTGCTTCTCCATTCCCTCCTTCTCATCCCCTAGAGCATCCTTTTGTGTGAATGCCAAACCTCCCTCTGAGTCCTGAATCCTCAGAGAACTCAATGGCATAGCCGGGGAGCCCCTTGTTGGGCTCCCTGTTAGTATAGAAACTTTATTTTGACTGTCTAATCCCTTGCCTCTAAGGATCCTACTGCCTGGAGCCTTCTCCCCCGCGATCCATGATAGAATTTGGGGGATTGTTGACATGTCAGCCATTGTGCAGGTCAGGCAAAGCCCAATTCTGTCTGCTACAGCCCTAACTTGTGTTGAATATTTTACATATTGTTGGTCCTCCTCATCTTTAGGCTCTTATAATCTTGCCACCCCCTCTTCTACAAGGTTCCCAGAGCTTTAGGATGGGGAGAGAATTGGCTGGTCTGGTTCAAAGTGAATAATGTAGGGTCTTTGGTGTTCTGAATTATGGTTTGTTATTGTTTTGGGTTTTGCCTTTCCTGTACTACCCTTTGATCTGTCTCTGCACAGGCATCATTACTTTTCACTTCTATCTGGTTCCTATATTTCTCATGCATGAAATATGAATTTTGGAAAACATCTGCATTAAGAAACATATTGAAGATTATCTAATCAGAATCTTATTTAAGAATGAATGTCTTATTACAAATTTCCTATGGAGGAATGACAAATATTTGTTAATATACTTTCAGTAACAAAGATATGACAGACAAGTTTCAGTGTGCATCTTAGAAAACTCTCAACACTAACTGAAGATTTGTCTTAATTGCATTGTAGAATAATCAGAATAAAGATGGTTATTATTTCTAAAAAATATTACATGGATTTAAAAAAATTATAATTCTGAAAAACACATACCTTATAGGACATTTAGGTACATTAATTAATATACATTTGCACAAAGCTACAAACTTAAATGTGATTGTTAATATTGTAAACACAAGGGCTGCTGTTACTCTTTGCTGCTGTGATAAATACTCTTGACCAGAACAACTTAAGTGAGAAAGGTTAGATTATTTAGCTTAAAGTTTCAGGGGGAATAGACTATATCATATTGGGAACTAATAGCAACAGGCAGATAGGGCATGTGGTATGGCTGCTTGAGCAAGAGGCCTGTTGCCTTGTAGTCATGAAGCACAGAATGAGGAACATAGAAAATGTCCAAGATCCCTCCCCTCATTTTGGTCTTCCCAAGGATGTGCTTTATCCAGCAAGTCTCTGCCTGATAAACCATTTATGTAATTTCCAAACAGTACCATAATCTGCACAAAAAATATTCAAACACTTGATACTATGGGAACATTTCATACATACCCAACCTAAATCTGGGTAGCACCATTCCACAGGACAGACATCCCAAAATGAAGAAAAAGTAGAAGGTACACCAGGCACCTATTTACAGATGCAACTTGTCCAGCTGCCTCATATGGATATATGATTATATATTTTTCGATATGATAAGGTAATCCTCAACTATGGACCAAAATGAACCTTTCCTTTTTGAAGTTATAATTAGGTATGTTGCCACAGAAACAGCAAAAGTAAGTAATACAGCAAACATTAGGCTCCTGTTTGCAATATATCCAGTCAGAATTTATCAAAGGACGGAATAACAAAAAAATTAAATTTTAATTTTAGAAAATATCCTTATTAAAAATCAATAAATAAATTCCTGAGTAAGCAGATTCTTTACTGGCTTATGTTGCTGAAATTTTTTTTGTTAAATCTCACAAGTATCTGTCCTCACCCCTCCACCTTCCCCAAGTCCCCACCTGCCCTCCCACCCACTTGGGACAGGACTCCCTAGCGGTCCTCCATCCCAGGGGGTGATATCCAATACCCATCAGGATGGAGCCAAAGGCAGTTCAGGAGCAGCAAAACTGAAAAAAAAAATCAACAAACCATAATTCAGAAAATCAGAGACTCTACATCAACCACCTGGAACCAGGACAGACTAATCTCTCCTCATCCTAAAGTTCAGGGAAATTTGCAGAAGAGGGAGCGGCAAGATGGTGAAAGCCTAAAGATGGGGTGGAGCAATGATATGCAAGATACTTCATACAAGTTAGGGCCAAAGTGATCATAATAGGACTTTGCATGACCTGCACAATGACCAACATATCATTGAACCCCCAATTGAAATTTTAGAAAATATCCTTATTAAAAACCAGTAAATAAATTCCTGAGTAAGCAGATTCTTTACTGGCATGGATCAACGGCACTATGATCTTTAGAGGCAAGGGATTAACAGCCACCATAGTATTCCTATACTAAAAGGGAACACAAAAAAGAGCTCTAGGCAATGACACTGAATCCTTACACCTCATCAGAGAGGAGGACCCAGAGAGAAGTTTGACATGCACACTAAAGGATGCTCCTAGAATGGGAGAATTGGGAGAAAGGGAGGATTGGGAGAAAGGGAGGGAAGGGAGAAAGGAAAGGGAAAAGGGGGAAGGGAACAAGGGAATTCAGGGAAGGTGGAAGGATGGAGGGGAATGGGGTACTCATAAACTTTGTATGAGTGGAAGGAATAAAAAAAATCTCATGTGTTCATTAATCACAGAATAATGTAAGCCCTCCAAAGAAAGGGGGTGGTAAAACTCATGTATTTTGTATTGGTTCTACTGTAAGAAATGAGTATATATTGGGGTTACAGGAGAAAACAAGTAATTAGCCATTTAACCACACAAGAATTTGTAATGAAGAATGGAATAAAATATAAATGCAATAAAATAGAACAAGCAAACCATTCTTTTTTAATTTATGACAAAAATTTATTTGCATCATTTATTTGCATTTGACATGACAGAGAAGAAAATTATTAAGCTACTATACTGGGGAAAAATTCAAAGTTAGCATATTGGACACAACACTTGTATTTACAATCAAACCATCCTTCTTTATGATAACTTTTACACCTAATTGATGCTAAAGGCCCAAGACAAAACAGCAATATCAGTATCAGTGGTATCTTTTTAAGCTCAATTTCTTTTTTAAAAAAATTATTTTTAATACATTTTTTATTATTATTTCAGCTCATACAAACAATAGGTACACCAGTTCCCTCCCTCCCTCCTCCTCCCCCCGAACCCCCTGCTTCCCCTCCCCTCACCTCTCCCTCCCTATCCCCCCGTGCCTCCTGCCCCAATTCCTAGAGTCCTTTCTTGTGCATGCCTGACTCTCCTCTGGGCCCTCCTCTCCGATGACGTACAAGGACCCAGTGGCATTTCCCTGAATCCTTTCATGTGTTCCCCTTAAGCATAGGAACACTACTGTAGCTGTCAAACCCTTGCCTCCAAGGATCTTGGTGCCTTTGGCAGATGCTAGACTTTGTGAGGTCAATAGTGTGTTGGACATTGCGCCGGGCATGCAATGTCCAATTATGATTGTTAAGCTCAATTTCTTTAGGAAAGCCACCACTTTCAACCTGAGAAAAAAGCAATTGATGAGACAGCTGAACTGTGGATGCATCTGTAAAAATAGAATTCACTTGATAGTCTCATTACATGATGTATAACAATCTATAATTTCGTTTGCTACTCATATAAAGCCAGATGTTCTGTACTGTAGTTATATGTACTGTAGTTATAAGTTTATGCCATTGGTTACAAAATGGTGTCAAAACAATTTTAGAAAACGAGCTTGTTTGGTATTAAAATTATGTGATTCTTTGTATCTCTCAAAAAACCTATTAAATTAATACTGTGATCCATGGGTTCAGCATTAAATATTTACTACTAATAATTTGTTTCTATTGTTCCATGGACATTTCAGCTTTGACCCAAACAGATCATTTTCTTTCAAAATAATCATATTTAAACAAGCTATCTTTCTTTCCTATCACAGAATGATAGTCTCTAAACATTCCTCATGGTTCTTTGGTGGGGCAGTCACCTAATGATCAAATTAGAGCTCACTCATCCAGATCTATGGTAACAACAGTTACTAGGCTGCAGTTAGTTCTCCTGTTCAGATTTACAGAGCATCCAGGTGGAGTTCATTACTGTGAATCACTCAGCATGGTCCCCTGGCAGCAGATTAAGAAAACAGTCTAAATTAGATATGGCTGCAATGCTAAACGTATTCCTCGTTCAAAATGTAAGGACCCCCTACACTTAGCCACATGCATCTTATCAGTAGCTGCCTTCTATCCAAGGAAGTCTCTATTACTATTTGTTGCTGTATTTGTACAACAGCTAAAATATTTATGAATCTGAAAGCTGAAAAATTACAGATTTTCAGCTAATACATTCCACAGCTGCATATTCTTGGTTTGCAAATTTATATCTAGGAATGTACCACTAACAAATTCCAGCTTTTGAACAATTGCATTTATTTCTCCAACTGGTTAGGTTGCCTGGCCTCTATTCCTCTTGTTCCTCAGACTGGGATGCCTGCGATGGCGGCACAGCCTCTGGGGAGGGAGAAGGGACGAATGGATGGAGCTATATACCATCAGTCACTAACAGCCCCTCTGGCTGATTAAGTAGCAGGTGTTAATAGGAACCCAGGGGAGTGCTCTCCAGCTCCCCTTGGCTAAAATGATAGTGACATAATTCAAGGCCTGAAGGGTTTGGGGCCTTTGAGAGGGGAGGAATGACCATGCACTTGTGAAGAGGAAGATAATGGAGAGATATGTCCTCTGTAAAGGACTCCTTTTAAACATTAAGGTTAAAAAAGAAGCCAATTTTTGAAGATTTGAACAATAAACATTTTGATACAGATGTCCTAGGTAGCTAATAAAAGTAAGAAAATGAACTGATCATTAACATTGCTGTTCATTATCCATAGTTTGATTTTCAGTGGCTATTTATTAGAAACAGACAATTCTTGTTTTGGAAAGCATTTATCAAATCAATAGCAAGGAAGAAGACTATGAAAATATTACGAGAATATACCTAGTAGTTTCAAAATAGACAAGATGTATTTATATATAAAATACAAATAACCAGTAGTTGAGCTTGATAGTCTAAGTCAATGATGTCCTGCCTAGGTCAAATTATATTTGTCACTAAAGTTAACTTGTTCTTTCATGGGGTCTTGGAGGAATGTTCTAAAACTTTAAATGCTTTTTTAAAAGAAAAGTTGGGTGTTTGACAGCGAAATATACATATAAGGCGCATTCACCACAGTGTATTTTAGCAAAATAAGTAATCCCATGTGAAGTCATAAAAATATCTTGTCAGTGTCCCCCAAACAAGATTGTGCTTATAGTGCTAATAATACTGATTGACTTTTTTTACAACCTGTGTCCCTTTGTTCTATAGGTATTTTATCTAACATCCCACTATGATTTATAGATATTTCGGTAGACAATTATAATTTAGTCATCATTTTGACTAATATGTGATTATGTGTATTTGTTACAATTTAAACATTATAAAATCGATAACCATTTGAGCCCATTCTATATGAGAAACAGTAAATAAAATGTTGTTACAACCATTCTAATTTATATGTTTGGGAGTATGAGATGATATTTTGATGTGAAATAAAACTAATTTTGTTTCTGAGTAAATAAGTAATGCATATATATTTATAGATGAAAAGACATCCCTTATTCATCAATGTTCAAAAACTCTGATTATTACACAGAATCATCAATATTTTTAATTCTTCTGTTTAATTTTAAGAATTCAAGGGAGTTATAGTGAGTTCAAAATGTGTTTTTAATTTTATTTGTTTAATACTGAATAAGACTGATAGTTTTTCCTTATATGAATTTTCTATTAGGACATGCTCCTTTGAAAAACAGCTATCTGTATTTCAATAGCCTTTATGTCGTCTTACTTATTGATAAGAATTCTTTATATCCAGCTCTCCTTGCATACACCAATTAAGAATATCTTCTCTAACTCTGAGGCTAATATCTTACATCCTTTTTATTCTACCCTGGAAATTGAACTCATGGTCTCATGCATTTACATTCTTAATTATATAATTTTCATGAAATGAATATATTAATTTTCCATAGTTCATTAATCATCATTTTTGTACAGTTGGCAAAATTGAACTTGTAGTAGTGCTAAAGGAAATTAACTATTAATTTGGAGCTCTTTGACTATTAGAAACATATGAAAAAACCCTTAAGGCACTGCAAAGTTACTAAAATTAAAAAGGATATAGATGGAATCAACTAGTTAAAATTAATGTTAATAGCATAAGATTTAAATTTGTAAATATTTAATTATCTGTTTTTACTGTTGTGCTTATGTTGTGTATTGTGAGTATGTCAGAGGCACACATTCCAGAGCATGCATGTGGAAGTCAGAAGACAACTCTGTGGAATTGATTCTCTTTTTCAGCCTTTAAATGTGTTGTAGGGATTGAACTTAGGTGGTTAAGCTGGCCTCAAAGCCACATTTTTCTGAGCAGCCCACAGAACTTTCTCCAAAATACAACACATATTGGGCTACAAGATGAATCTCCACATATACAGGAAAGTTGAAATTGTAGCCTGTATCCTACCAGACTACCATGGTCTAAAGCTTGACATCTACAGCATAAACTGCAGAAAATATACTAAATTTTGGGACCTAAACACTATGATGCTGAATGAGAATTGTGTTCAAAAAGAAATCATAAAGGAAATTCAAGATTTCCTAGAAAAGAATGATAATGAAAATACAACATATCATAATCTCTGGAACACAATGAAAGCTGTCCTAAGAGGTAAGCGTATATAGCTCTTAATGCCTATATCAAAAAAATAGAAACATCACAAATAAATAACAATGCAGCTTAAAGCTTTAGAGACACAAGAGCAATCCAATCCCAAAAGCAGCAGAAGAGGGATTAGCAAAATCAGGGAAGAAATATATGAAATTGAGATAAGGAAAATGATACAAAGAATTAACCAGACAAAAAGCTGTACTTTGAAAAAAATCAATTGATAACGCAAAAGAAGTGGATGAATTTCTGAGTAAGTACAACTTAAATAATTTCAGTCAGGAAGTTTTGAATTATTCAAATAGTCCTAGAACATATGAGGAAATTGATGAAGAAATCTTGAATCTTCCCACCAAAAAATGTCCTGGACCAGATGGATTCAGCACAGAATTCTACCAGACATTTAAGGAACAACTGACACCAATACTCCTTAAACTGAGCCATGAAATTGTGAAGGAAGGAACACTTCAAAATTTTTTCTATGACGCTAATACCATACTAATCCCAAAACATAATAAAGATACACTTAAAAATGAAAACTATAGGCCAATCTCTTTGATGAACACAGATGCAAAGATTCTCAACAAGATCTTAGCAAATCGGATTCAAAAACATATCAAAAAGATTATTCACTGTGATCAAGTAGGCTTTATCCCAGGCACACAAATATTGCTCAACACATGCAAATAAATAAATATGATCCATTATATAAACCAATCCAAAGTCTAAGACCACATGACACTCTTGATAGATGCAGAAAAAGCTTTTGACAAAATCCAACAGCCTTTTATGATCAAAACTGTAGAGACAGATGTAATGGAAGGAACTTTTATCAACATAATAAAAGCTGTATACAACAAGCCAATAGCAAGAATTATACTCAATGGGGAAAAACTTGAAGCATTCCCACTTCCATCAGGAACTAGACAAAGCTTCTGTTCAATATTGTTGAAGTTTTAGCTGGAGCTGTAAGACATGAGAGGGAGATAAAAGGGATTCAAATCCAAAAGGAAGAAATAAAGATATCTCTATTTGCAGATGACATGATCATATACCTGAATGATCCTAAAAACTCCACCAGGAAACTCCTGGAACTAATACAGAATTAAACAGGGTGGCAGGTTACAAAATAAACATGTAAAAATCAGTGGCCTTCCTATACACCAAGGATGAAAAAGTGAAAAGGTCCTAAGAGAAACAATACCATTTACTATAGCCCCTAAAAAAATGAAATACCTTGATGTAAATCTAACCAAAGAAGCTAGAGACCTTTATAATGAAAACTTTAAAACCCTAAAGAAAGGAGCGAAGAGGCGGGAGGAGGGGTCAGGGGAATTGGAGGAGGGGAGGGGACCGATGTACCTGTTAAGTTTGCATGATTGGAAATAAAAAAAGAAAGTATAGAAAAATATAGAAGACACCAGAAGATGGAAAGGCCTCCCATGCTCCTGGATTGGCAGAATCAACATCATAAAAATGACCATCCTACCAAAAGCAATATACAGATTCAATGCTATATCAATCAAATTCCCAAAGTAATTCTTTAAAGAAATTGACCAAACAGTCTCAAAATTCATATGGAATCACAAAATACCTAGATTACCAAAACAATCCTGAGTAATAAAAACACTGATGGAGGTATTACCATAGCAAATCTTAATCTTTACTACAAACCCATAGTAATAAAACAGCCTAGTATTGGCTCCAAAATAGATCAATGGATAAGGGTTAAAGACCCAGATATAAGCCCACACAATGACAGCCATTGTGTGGGCCCAAAAAATTCAATGGAAAAAAAAACCCAGCATCTTCAACAATGGTGCTGGCAAAACTGAATGTCTACATGCAGAAGATTAAAACTGAATCTGTACTTGTCACTATGCACAAATCCCTTGTCCTGGGTTAGGACAACAGTTCCTAAATAGAAATCCAATAGCACAGTCACTAGAACCAACATTCAACAAGTGGGATCTTATGAAATTAATGAGCTTCTGTTCAGATAAAGATATTGTAAACCAAGCAAAAAGGCTTGAGAGAATGGGAGAAAATCTTCACTAACCACATATCTGATAAAGCTCTATTATCCAGAGTGCACAAAGAACTTTAAAAAACTAAGCACTTCTGGAAATAATCCCCCATAAAGCAAAAATGCACTACAGTGACACAAGCACAACCATGTTCACTGAAGCATTATTTACAATTGCAAAATCATGGATCAAAAAAGATGCATTAATGAAATTTGCCAGGAAATGGATGGAATTAGGTACTGGGATGAGGGGAGGGAGGAGCGTTAAAGAAAGGGGGAGAGATGGCAAGGAGGGGTGGAGGGCGAGAGAGGACTGGGGTACCTTTTGAGTCTGTATGATTGGGACAAAAATAATAAAAGAAAAAAAAAGATGGCCACAAAGCACCTTTACCTACTGAGCTCTATCGACCAACACATATCTTTCAGTTTTTAAACTGTGATGGTCTTTGGTCCGTAAAATGAAGCATTGCTAAATGCCACACATGAGAAGCTGTAATTCAGGGCTTCTAAGAACCTCTCTGGCTACTCTACAACCAATTAAACATAAAATTCCAAGAAACCTTTCAGAATACAGTAAATGAAAAGCTGAGGTTAGTGAATAGAGATGTAAACTTAGCCACTGCTGAGGTCTTTATTCTGACCTCTCCTTCTCTTACCAGTAAAGGTTCTATGTGATTAAGGAGGAGACACACTATTCCACTTGACAATCTGGAACTTGAAGATGGAAAAATATTGTTCCTGATATAATAACTGCAGATGGAAGATAACTTTGAATCAGATTCCTTCTTGGCAAATCAGAATATGTAGGTACTTTCCTTACAATCCTCCTGAAGATTGATTGGGTTGTCCTGAGGTCTTGGCTTAAAGTATCTTCAGTGACAATTTCCATTTTAGTTGAATAGAAATCCAGAGAATGAATTTCCTGAAATTTTCAGTGTCTAGTTTGAGACAAGATCTTAATAATCAAGTGAATAAATCCCCCAAATAAGATTGTAGATGTTGGGTGAACAGAAAAGATGACAGACAGTAATTGCATAAGAATGAATATTATTTGTGTTTTGTCAAATGAGGACAGTTGAATTAAATTAAATGCATGGTATCAAAGTAAGAAAACATTGCCCATTCAAGTAATTGTAAAAGTTCTTTAAAATTTACTTTTTATACCATAGCTACTGAAATTCTTATATTTTATTACCTGAGCTATAGATTTAAGATATTTCATAACAGCATATAAATTTTGCTTCTGCCTATGGTGACTTAATCAAGTGACATTTTATGAAATACTGTATTCTGAGTTGACTTTATTCATTACAGGTTTTCTTTATGTTTTATATACTCAATTATCTTGTAAGGTTGGACCTTGAAAGTTAATACAGTAGATGTATACTATTTCAACAAAGGGCTTATAGGGGAACAACAAATAGTCCAGGTAAGAGTAGTGGCCCCATCACGTCCACATACCCACAAAACTGCTGAGAGAGAGAGAAATTCCTTAATTGCCAGGCAGCATGGCTGGTCAAACATGCCAAAGGATGTCAAACTTCCCAACACACTCAGTTCATTTTATTCACTTGCCAAGGGATTAGCCCTCCCCCCATGGACTGTGCTTCCTTATAAATCAGACAATCTACTGCACCCTTGATCATTACTTAGCTCCCAATTCTTTACAAATGTGCCCAGAGCATCAAGCCTTCAACCATAAAGTTGATGCCAGCATATTACTATGACTGCGGGTAGTAGTTAGATAAGTAACGTTGGGGAGTGAAGTTGCTTGGATCACTATTTCAATTTTCCCAGCTTGGAATGACATTATAGAAACCTTTCACATTTCTGGGGAAATGACAAGTGACAAAAAATAGATACTAATTACAAATAACAAAAATCTTCCTCAAGAGTTTATGCTGGCAGTATCTAAGAAATACTTGTCAAAAGACAATCATAGCCCAAATATAAATTTGTTAGTATTTTCAGTGAGATTAATAGTTCTGAAAAGCTTTAGTGCAATGGTGAAACATTTGGGAAAATTAATATTGACATTTTGGACACCTGCGTTTTAGCTCCAGAAATCATGCAATGGTGAGGGCAGAACTAACATGACAAACATTTTCAGACTTTGTATGATTTTGTATCCCTTTGTATAACTTTAACATTGATATAGTTCTAACAAGTCAGTTACATATAGATATGTTCATAGGATTCTTAGTGAAGTAACTATGATGATAGCAAGGGAATTTTCTTTACATAGAGCTTATAGTAGAGAATTAGCATTGAGATTCTCCAATAAAAGATAGAAGTAGAGGCAGACATAAATTTAAAAGTAATAAAAATAGAAAACATATAATAATAGAGAAAAAGACAGATATAAAGTCAGAGACAATATTGTTAAGAATACAAATTATTATCTCATTGCTATTTAGGAATTATAAAAATATATTTCTATCACTTCTTTTGAAATAGGAATCACATTGAAATTCACTTCTTGTCTTTGAAAATCACCGATCTCACTTCATTCCTATTTCTCCCTAAAAGTTAGAACTTGCACCTTAATGGGATTCCATATTCTTCACAGATCCAAAATGTTTTATCTACTGTTTATTGATATTTCCTGCCTTACAAAGCTTTCTATAGCTTTTTACAACTTTCCAAAAGTGCAGGTGGCCAAATGGTTTATTTTAGCAATATGCAGATTTCTGCTTCTCAAAGCCTGTTCACTCAATGCAGCTAAATACATATCCATGAAAGATGAGGAGATATTGAGTCAGAACAATCTTGAAGGACCAAGACACCAAAATAACATGCTTTCAACTCTGCTGACATCTGGTACTCAACATGAATCTGAAATATTCAAAAGTAGCTAAAGGATGCTTTTTTGAGAATTTTGATTCAAATAATTCTATTTAAGTATCTGCCAGCATTGTTGATAAAAATAATAATGAAAGGATTGGTCACTGGTGATTTTAACTTACAAGCCATTTCGAAAACAGTACTTTATTATAGCAGGATATAGATATGCAAATTCACTTAAAGTTGCTCATGATTTTCCATTATCATAAAAAGTTGTTTTCTCATCATTCCTGAATTGGGAAATACAGTGAGGTATTAATGACTGTGATTTAAAGCATTTTTCATTACTCATTCCTACAGGAATTGCATTCCAATATTCATAACAGAGAGTAAATATTATAGGTGTAGTGGCATTAAATATTAAAATTTGTGAAAATTAACAATATAATCATTCACATAATAAACAAGTATCATAGAAACGTTTCTGTTCCATTAATAAGTACAACCATAATTTGTGTAAATTTAAAAAAAAAACATAATTTGTGAATGAACAATAAAAATGAATTTATTATTTATTTTTTATTGATATTAGATATTTTAATTAATATTCATTGTATAACTATATATATTGATTGTACATTGCTGTGTTCTACATATGGGTTACTAAAAATGAACTTACTGAGTTTCTTTGGAAAGAGATGGATAATAAAACACAGAAATTAAAATCTGCATTCATTGAGATTCTGGAAACAAAACAGAATGTAGGTTACCAGGTGATTAAAATTCTGTGAAGTAGATTATGTGTCCACTTTACATGTGGTGGTGAGTAAAACGATGTATTTAAGTGGAAGTCCATATGGGGCAATGAACCAGGTTCGCAGAGTACGAGAAAGCATTTGAACTGAAATATTAAAATCTAGCACAAAAATCCTGCTATAAAAACTACTTGTCAAACTAGAAATTAGCGACTAGAGAAACAGATTGAAAAGATCTAGAATTTGAGAAATATGTATATTGAAAGCAAAAGGATATATTAAAAGCATTGTAAACAATAAAAGTATTTTAAATAGTAAAATATCTTTTCATAATTGATCTTCTGAGGACAACTTTCATTCAGGAGCTAAAAAACAATAGCCTTAAGCAAAGATGTCATTGGAATTAGGTGATATGAAATGTTGGAGCTGCCTGAGGTGAATGATTTCAGTACTTAAAATACAGTCCACAAAGGCAGATAATTGATTAAATATTACATGAGTAAACAAAAGAAATAAAATAGGTAAATTGATATAAAATGATTGAAAAATCTCTCCCTGCTAAAAATAAGAAGACCAGGACTAATATTTAGAAGTAAGAATATGGCAGTGATCCACAAACTAAACAAATAAAAAATTAATAATGTAGTGTGTTTCTCTCTATTTAAAAGTATTCATGTGTTTATTCTGTGTCAATATATGAAATTTCTAGCCATCAAATATTGCAAAAAGTTAAAAGTATCAAAATCTATCTTTAATATATACATCAAAGTTTAAAATAACAATTTGAATAAATATTGTCTTAGAGTATAGTTCATTCAAAATCAATTCCATGGCATGCTAATGATGTATTTTTATAAAATTCTTTGGTAAATATTGGTGTAATATAAAACACAAAGTCTACAAATTATAGCCACCATTATGTGATGTAGTTACAGATTTATGTTATCAATTAACCTCTGAAAGATAATAGATTTTAGTCATACCATGTTACTACTCAAAGAAAATTAGCTTGGTTTGAAAATAAAAGATCTATTTTCTCTGCAAGCTAATAAAGCACTGTTAGAAAATAAGGACTTTGTAAATTATTGTTGGAATTATAAATATATATTGAATGATTAGACCAACTAATAATATCATGGAAATGGATGTTGATGTGTAACTTAACAGGAAAAATGCATACCAGTTATCAATATTAGCTCTACAATCAAGATAAAGCGTGGAGTAACGGAGAATGTAACAAACTTTTGGTGCAGAAAACTTATGACAAACATGCTTAGAGTGGCTACTGCTGAAGCTTTACATATTGTCATCTTTATAAAAATATGCTTTGTCTTACTTTTTAGTCTTTAATCCATATTAAAATTATGAAAGTGGTTTTCATGTCAGATATTTGTGTTTTGAGATATAAATTTCACTGTAATTTTGAGAGTGGGGTAGGAAGCAAAGTTGTATTTCAATTTCTGATTGAATTTTCAGATTAACAGGAGGTTTACAGTATAAGTGTCAGTGGGTATTGCACTGCATTTCAGCAATGCTACTCACCAGCTGGCATGTTGGCAACCTGAATATTATCTATAAATGTTGTTCTTTTTCTCTTCAAAATGATGGATGATTCAATATATCTACCCTAGCATGGATGTTTTCAGAAAAGTACTTGAAAAGTAATTCAAAACTAAAACTTCTATATCTCCCATGTGACATTGCTGTGCTCATGACCATCGTTCTAAATAAACTGAGGGGTGAGCCTTTGATGGGATACACTGAAAAACAAAATTAAATATAGACATCATACTATTTGAGTTCAGGGACTATGGATTTCTAGATTGAGAATCCTCTTATTCAAGTTTTGAGGACTCTGAAATATTTTTTGTTATTGCACATAATAAATTGGGAAGTTCCACATATATAAATTATGCTATATAATTTATTAGTCCATATATTAAATTAAAAATATGTATACATATATATAATTAAAAGATCACCAGAATTTTTCAAATGTTTTGCTCAGTTGAGAACCAGGAATGTTCTCATCAACCTGTGTGGTTATCCACAGGTTAACACTCAAGAAACTGGGAGGAGACTCAAAAGTCAGAAGTTAGCCTGGATTCCATAAAAAAGTGTCTCAAAAACTTTCAAAAAAACGATAATTAATGAGTGACGGTAATCATTTAGTTATTGATGACTATAACATTTTTAAATGAATGATAGGTCTACATTCAAAGCCAAACATTAATGAGAAACATTACCTTATTTAATGCCTAGCATAATGAAAAAAAAAACAGCTATTGTTTTCCACATCTTCTTTATTGACACCATGCACGAGTTGCAACATTTAAAGGGAGCAAATTCTCACACAGATACATAGCCTGAAAGAGGGAAGTTTATTAAACACCCATAAGCTCTTGTTGAACTACATATTTTCTATCATCAAAGACACAGTTCCTGGACATTTATCCACTTGCCACCAGAGAGATCTGTCACAAAAATTTGACAAAGAAAGTTTGTGTCTAAACCAAGGCCAGGATCAGCATAGACTCAGAATTTCTTCATATTGTTTCATCTTGGATTTCTCCAATAAAATGGAAAAAAATAGAATTCGTATATAAGACATGTATCTGGACAATATGGCTGGCTGAGTAATATTTGCTCTCCACTTCAGAAGACTGTTTTGATTTAAAGATAAATCTTACAAAATCCTATGAAAATTTGGGTTTGCTATTTGCCAGTGATTGGAGAGGAGGGAATCAATTTGATTAACTGGGAATCTGTACGTGTTAAATATATTCCTTATTGGTATAAAATCTTATTATTTTTCCTGTCACTGTAAAGGCCTAAAGTGAACAGATAAGAATTTTCTTTTTGACTCACCATTTCAGAAGCCGAGTGGTTATAGCAAAACATAACCATTTTGCCATTCACTTCATGGCTGATAGGAAGCAGAGAAAGCATTACAAGAAGTATCAGGCAAGATATAAACCCAAAGAATGTCTTCTCTGACCTATCACCTTTAACTTTTGACTCTCTCTCAGTATTCCTATCATATTATTTATCTAAAAGTTTAATCTATTATTCAGGTCATAGCACTTTACCAAATTGTCTTTGGAAATAGCTACAAAGACACATCTAGAGATATTCCTCACTCATTTCTTAAATAATTTCTCAACTTATCCTACTAATGTTCAAATCTAAAAATTCACTCTGAGCTACAATGTTGGTAAAATTTGACTTGCTTTTTATCTGGCTAGGAACAAACTAAAAGAAACAGTATAAGGAGATTATTTCTCTTAGAAACCAAGTGTAAGAGTAATGGGGCGATAAACGGGGTGTTGATGCCTAACCATTTGCAGAGAGCAGGTGTCTTCAGCACACTGAGCTGGAAGGCCTGTAACATTTTCAGCTGGTGCAATTTTTTTAACAAATTAGAAGTTAATAGGAATTTTTAAAGTATTTTCCAAAACAATATACATATATTTGTTACCTCATCTCTATATAATGATTTCAATGTGCCAGCATCACTCTTCTGTTTCCTGCTAGACAGAAAGAGAAACACATGTCTCAGCCACTCTTTCAAGCCCATCATTTTCAAGCACTACAGGAGCACTCCCATGGCATTCCAAACTCTTCCCTACATCCCTTTGGTTTATGTTAGACAGTCATTGTTTCATCACCTAGAGCCTTTTAGATGAAGTGGCCCATGTCTTGGGACAAAACAGTATAAGCAGAAATTTATTTTTTTATTTGCGTTGTTAATAATTTCCCATTTCCAATGCTTTCCATCATCTCTTTCTTCTTTCCTGTTTTCCTTCCAGCATTCTTCCTTTGTTTTTAATCAACAGAAATGTCAAAAATGATAGACTGTATGTTAAATTTAAAATGAGAGTAGTATACACTGTACCTTTCTCTATCCCCAATTTCTTAATGAATGTCCTAACACCATTAATATGATGAGCAGAAAATTAAAGTAAATATTAAATAATTGTTTGAAGAAATGAGCATGTAAAGATTTTTCTAGCATACACAAGCAAAATAAGAATTTTTCTTTTTTTCCCCCACATTTTTTTCTCTAATCATACAAGCTCTCTCCTCTCCACTCCCCTCCTCTTCTCCCCAGTTATCCCACCTTGCACTTTCCCCCTATGCCCCCTTCATGTCACCCTCCTCCCTCTTTCCCCCTTTTCCAGTGCTTCTCCCTTCTTCCCTCCCATCCCCTGGAGAATCGTCTTGTGTGAATGCCAACCTCCCTCTGACTCCTCCACCATATTGAGGGTTCAGGACTTGGTGACATAGTTGGAAGCCCCTTCTTGAGCTCCCTATTAGTATAAGAACTCTATTATGACTGTTTAATCGCTAGCCTCTAAGGATATTACTGTCTGATTTTCCCTGTGATTCATGCTATACTTTGGGGGGGTCGCTGACATGTCAGTCATTGTTCAAGTCAGGCAAAGTCCACTTCTGGCTGCTACAGCCCTAAAGTGTGTAGAGTATCTTGCATATCATTGGGCCTCCCTATTTTTAGGCTTTTACAGTCTTGCCGCCCCCTCTTCCAGAAGGTTCCCTGAGCTTTAGGATGGGGAGAGATTTAGCTGGTCTGGTTCCAGATGAATAATGTAGGGTCTTTGGTGTTCTGAATTATGATTTGTTGTTTTCAGTTTTGCTTTTCCTGCACTGCCCTTGGATGCATCCTGATTGGTATCAAAGGTCACCTCCAAAGCAAAGATAAAAGACTATTTAACCAGATGTCTCATTACTTACTTGCAGTCCTTGATGGAGGCATATTTTTCTCTGCTGAGCCGTCTGGTTAAATTCACAGACTTTTGTTCCTGATCATTTACAACTGAGGGGGTATGATTTCACCAGAAGGGGAGGGCATATAGTCTGGCAGATAAAAAGTAACCATTTTGCAAATGGGTGATTGACCCCTCCCTAACTGCGGTTTCCTACTTTTATTACATCTACCTTTGAATATACACTTATAACAAGACTCTAGTTTAACAGTTTTTTATCTCTGGCCAGCGGGTGACATCCAATACCCATCAGGATGGAGCCAAGGGCATTGCAGGAGCAGCAAAATCGCAAAAGAAAATCAACAAACCATAATCCAGAACTTCAGAGACTCTATATCAACCACCTAGAACTAGGCCAGCCTAATCTCTCCCCATCCTGAAGCTCAGGGAAATTCGCGGAAGAGGGGGCGGTAAGATTGTAAGAGTACAAGGATGGGAGGAGCAATGATATGCAAGATACTCCACACAAGTTAGGGCTGAAGCAATCATAATTGGACTTTGCATGCCCTGCCCAATATCCAACACACTATTGCCCCCACAAAGTCTAGCATTTGCTAAAGGCACCAAGAACCTTGGAGGCAAGGGATTGACATCCACAGAAGTGTTCCTATGCTTAAGGGGAACACAGGAAAGGGTTCAGGAAAATGTCACTGGGTCCTTGTATGTTATCGGAGAGGAGAGCCCAGAGGAGAGTCTGGCATGCATATTAAAGGATTCCCCAGGGATTGGGGGGGAGGTACTGGGGGATAGGGAGGGAGGGGTGAGGAGAGAGGGAGTAGGGGGTTCCGGGGGAAGGAGGAGGGAGGGAGGGAACCGGTGTACCTATTAAGTTTGTATGAGCAGAAATAATAATAAAAAATGTTTAAAAAGAGACTTTAAATAAAGATCTTAATATTAAAGAGGCGACTCAAAGACAGATGGAAAAATAGGAGTAGAACATAGCAGTGTGGGGGGAGGGTCAGTGTCCCATTTTCTAGATGGTTACCATCTATCTGCCAGTCCCTATAGCCTCCCTGATTGATGAGAAAAAAATGACTATTTTTCAATGTTTTCTTAAAAAACGTGAAATCTTTATTTCTGTATTGTTTTTGCATTGTTGGTAACAATGTCCACTTAAATATACCTAAATATTTAAATTCAGATGAAAGGGACATGGGAAACTTATTTTCCTGTGATATATCCCCAAAATAGTTATATTATGCAACACAAACTTTCCTCCTGGTATGATAAAGTCTAGAATAGAGATGGAATCCAAGAAATAAGAGTGAATATCATTCACTTTAGAACTTTTTTCCACATATGTTGGTAGAGACATGAAAAGAAAATTGAGTTTTTAAATTTATTTTCTTGTAGTTCAGGATTTTTATTTAAAGAAAGTTATTTTTTTCTTGTAAGTTACTTTAGCCAAACTCTAGAAAAATCCCCTGCCCATACACTCTCAGACATATATTCTACTGAATAAGAATTCCTAAATGGCTTGCCACAAAGAATAACTGTTTTACTTTCAATACCTTTATTTTCATTAGATTTTTTTATTTAATATTTAGGTTTGTTCATTACATTAACAGCATTTTTTTAGGAATAAATATTGACAAAAAGAAGCATCAGTGTATGCCTCAGAGAAATTTTATGGACTACTGACTTCCTGGCTGTGCTATACTGATTTAGTCAAAAAGGCATATAAAGTGACATATACTTTAGTACGATAAAATTTAAAAAACTTTCTCATGTAGCTAATGGTGCAACATTTACTCAGATCAATATTTAGCTAGCAGCTTGTGAATATGACAAACTTTGTTCTATCTCAGTATTTTTTATTGTGAGGTACTGAATCATTTCTTGAAATATATTAAAAGTTTAATTGCAGATTTAACATAACAAGATACTATTTTAAACTGTTTTCATTAGTAAATTGTGAGTTTTCATTAATAAATTTCAAGTAATAAATTTAGAGATTATATACAGATTCAGGCTGTCAGAAGTGCTTAGGCAGCTTTTTCTGGCTATTTTTGTTCAAATCCACTAGGTAGAGTTTTTAGAAAGAATTTGTTACTTATGCTAATAAATGATAAATATTTTAGGATATCATTCTACAGTTTTTCCAGTGTGTTATTATCACCACGTAAACACTGTTTATATGGTATTCCATTGTAAACTAATACCTATATAAATAACTCAATATCTCTAGAAATAGAACATGTTTCATATACTTTAGCATATCATTGTTTACTATGGGTAGCATAAGGGAAGAAATACCTCATTTTAAAACATGATTTTCATATGTTGAAAATGCTAATTTTTATATGTTTACGTGGTATATGTTTGATTTTAAGTAAATGTTTTTTTTAAAAAAGTGCAAGATGGCCCTTTCTGCCCACCCGCCCAAGGCATTCTCAGTCCAGGGAGGACACACTGCTCCCCAGGTAACCCCCCCAGTTCACTCCTAGGTCCCAGGTCACCCTCTCCTCCCACCAGCCAGTCAGAGCAGCAACCAGCCTGCTCTGGGCTGGGGAGTGCCGCAGGCCATACCCAGGTCCCCAGGTTAACTGTCCTGCCTTCACCAGCACTTCTGCTCTTTCCGACCACCCCAGAGCTCGAGGTCCACGGAGGACACACTGCTCCCCAGGACCCTCATGGTCCAGGGAGGACACACTGCTCATCAGAATTCAACAGAGTCCAAAGAAAACCCAAGCAAAGCTCTAGGGGAAAAGGCCACACATCTGAAGTCCTCTAAAATCATCATATCACATGGGAGAGATTCTTCACAACCAGCCCAAAGATAAGTTAACCCCCCTTTTTATCATCCTGTTCCTTTCAATTATTAGTTACATTAGAGTAACTTTTCCATATAGCCACCCCCAAAACATACAACTTCAGGAACTATACTACTCATTCACATATCACCAAGGTACTAAATCGTAAAAGTGCACTACCATACTAATATTCACCCGCTGTCCACTAAACCTGACTTAATTGATGTACTAACAGTCTAATAGCCTCATCTAGGAAATAACAATAACAACAGACAAGTGCTCCTAAATCCAAGGCAAACACTAATAATAACTGCTGAGAGTAGTAATACCAATTAATTCAGTTTAGTCAAAAATACGCAGAAACTGAAAGGTCTTAAGGGAGAAAACAACAATGCCCAAGTCAAAGTGCAAATCCATGAGAAACAAAACCCAAGAAAACAAATCTCCACCAAAAGAATTAACCCCATAATGATAGACTCTAACCAAAACAAATTCATAGAAAATAGCCAAGAAAGCCACACCCAAGATAACAACTTTCAAAACATGATCATTACTATGATCAATACTATGAAAGAGGAAATCTGGGAGGAGTTAAATAACCACATTAACCACTTTGAACAGGAAAATAACAGACACTTGGAGGAGTTGAGAAAAACAGTTCAAGAAACAAAAATAGGCATAGAGCAATTGAAACAGTCTCAAGCAGAGTTTAAAATTGGACTAAAAGACAAGTTATCTTCAAATGGCTTCAAAATAGACACATAGATCAATGGATAAGTGTTGAAGACCCAGATATAAGCCCACACAATTACAGCCATTTGATATTTGATAAAGGGGCCCAAAAAATCCAATGGAAAAAGAACAGCATCTTCAACAAATGGTGCTGGCAAAACTGGATATCCACATACAGAAGATTAAAACTGGACCCATACTTGTCACCATGTACAAGACTTACTTCCAAATGGATCAAGGACCTCAATATAAGGTCAGAGATTATGAAAACCTTGCTTGAAAGAGTAGGGAACTCCCTTGAGCTGATTGGGCTAGGCCAACAGTTCGTAAATGGACATCCAATAGCATAGTCACTACAACCAATACTCAACAGATGGGCTCTTATGAAATTAAAGAATTTCTGCTCAGATAAAGAGATTGTAACCCGAGCAAAAAGGCAACCCACAGAATGGGAGATAATCTTCACTAACCACATATCTGATAGAGCTCTATTATGCAGAATGCACAAAGAACTTAGAAAACTAAACACCAAGGGAACAAATGGCCCAATTAAAAAATGGGCCTTGGAACTTGAAAGAAACTTTACCAGGGACGAAATTAAAATGTCTAACAAATATCTTAAAAAATGCTCTGCATCTTTAGCCATCAGAGAAATGCAAATCAAAACCTCCCTGAGATATATCTCATCCCAACCAAGATGGAAAAAATCCACAATACAAACAACAGCAAATGCTGGAGAGGATGTAGTGAGAAGGGAACTCTCATACATTGCTGTTGGGAATGCAGGACTTATACAACCACTCTAGCAAGCCGTCTGACAATTCTTTAAAAAGTTAAAGATTGAAATGCCATATAACCCTGCTATTTCACTTTTGGGAATAATCCCTCATACAGCAAAAATTCACCTCAATGGCACAAGTGTGACCATGTTCATAGCAATACTGTTTCCAATAACAAAGCCATGGAATCAACCCAAATGCCCACAGTTGATGAGTGGATAAGGAAAATGTGGTACTTATACAACAGAATATTACTCAGCCATAAAAAAAGATGAATTAATGGAATTTGTCGGGAAATGGATGGAATTAGAACAGTTATACTGAGTGAAGTATGCCAGACATAGAAAATTAAGTGTCGTATGTACCAAATCCACTTAGTGACATACTCAAAGATTAATCTCTGTAATACCTACAGTAATTGCAAAGATTGAAATAGGAGGGAAGGGGAAGGAGGGCCCCGCCAGCAACAAGGAGAGAGGGGATCATGCTACAGCAGAGAAAATAGGCCACCATCAAGTACTGCAAGTAAGTAGTGAGACATCTGGTTAGGCTCACAGACTTTCCTTCCTGGTCACTCACAACTGAGGTGGTTTGATCTCACTAGTCAGGGAGGGCAGATAGATAGTAACCAGCCTACAAATGGGAGACTGACCCCTCCTCACTCAATTCTCCTACTCTTATTCCATCTACCTTTGAATCTATTCTTATAGTAAGACTCTATTTTAGCAGCCTCTTATCTCTGGCTTGGAGGAGACATCTATACCCATCAGGATGGAGCTGAGGGCAATGCAGGAATGGCACAATTGAAAAAAAAAAAAAAGCAACAAACCATAATTCAGAACATTAGAGACCCTACATTAATCACCTGTAACCAGGCCAGCCTAACCTTTCCCTATCCTAAAACTCAGAGAAATTTGCAGAAATGGAGGAGGTAAGATTGTAAGAACCCAAAGATGGGGAAAAGCAACAATATGCAAGATACTCCACGCAAGTTAGGGCTAAAGTAACCATAACAGGATTTTGCATGACCTGCGCAATGACTGGCATATCATTGATTCCCCAAAGTCTAGCATTGATCACAGGAACTAGGATCCTTAGAGCAAGGGATTAACAGCCACGGTAGTGTTCCTATACTAAAGGAGAACACAAGAAAGGCCTCTAGGCAATGCTACTGAGTCCTTACATCTCATCAGAGAGGAGGACCCAGAGGGAAATTTGACATTCACATTAAAAGATGCTCAAGGGAGGGGAGAGGGGACACTGAGAGAAAGGGAGGGAGTAGGGAAAGGGCAGGGAGCAAGGGGGTCCAAGGAGGGGTGAAGAGAGGGAGGAGACCAGGGTACCTATTAAGTTTGTATGAGTGGAAAAAATAAACAAATTTCAAAAAATGCAAAGTGAAGATGCAAAGTATTTTGAGAATATGCCCAGTAATAGATAGTTGAGTTGTATGGTAAGCTAAATTTTTAACTTTTTGATGAACCTCTATACTAATTTCTAGAGTGGGTATACCAGTTTATACTCCCACCAGCATTGAATAATGATTTAATTCTCCCACACTCTTGCCAGCATTTGCCTTTATTTGTTTTCTTATTTTTAGCCAATATGATTGGGGTAAGATAAACATAGTTATAATTTGAATTCTCCTGACTGCCAAAAATTCCCTTTTTAGGTCCAAAGCCCACTTTTTAATTGAGTTGTTTAGTTTCTTGGTGTTCAATATTTTGGGTTCTTCAGTATTCTGGAAATTACTCATCTGGCAGATAAAGAGTTAGGAAATAATTTACATTCTGCATAATTCCTTTTTGTAAATTAACAGTTTATTTTGCAAAGCAGAAGTTTCTATTATTTCATGAAGCCCCAGTTATGATTATTGACCTTATTTCCAGAATATCTGAGCTCATATTCAAAAACTCTGTGTCTAGGCCTGTCAGGTCAAGTGTACTCCTATTATTTCTTCTAGAGGTCACAGAGTTTCAGTCTAACATTAATGTACTTGATACATAGGAATTTACTTTCAATTAGGATGAAAAATAGGGGATAAATTTCATTCTTTTACATGTATATGACCAATTTTCCCAGTATCATTTATTGTTTGACAAAATCAGGTGGTCATATGTCTGGGCCCTTTATTCTAACCCAATGATCTATGTGTCTGTTTTTGTGCTAGTACCACACTGATTTTAATGTTATAGTTCTGTAGTATAGTTTCATTCATGTATGGTAATATCTACAATAGTGTTTTATTGATTAAGCCAAAACATGGTCATCCAGAACTTTTTATGTTTCCATATGATATTTGAGATTATTTTTCCTTTCAGTATCTGTGAAGAATTGCATTGGAATTTTGTTTAGGATTGTATTAAATCTATTTATTGACTTTAGTAAAATGGTCATTTTCAGAATACTAACCCTACAGGTCCATGGGCATATTTATGAGGAAGATTTTTCACATGATTTGCCCTTTCAATTGTTCACCATGCAAGGGGCAAGATCTTTAGAAGTAACACATTTCCCTGAGAGACTATTGAGACATTCAGGATTGATGTTGAGGTGTACCGTGTACTAAGTATGCTATAGCAAGTGCTCAGGTAAAAGCTAATTCAGACAACTCAGATAAAAACCTAGTCAGTCAAACTGGAAGGAAATAAAATAGGAGGGTGACTGGTGGGCATGAAATTTTGCAGTGGGAAAAGAAGAGTATTGGGATTTGTTAATAAGTGGTAAAATGGCAAAAATTCATTATTGTTCCAAAAGAACAATAAAATTAAAAATTGCAAGATACAGAAATGATATATATAGATCAGAGTGAGACATCAATTAGAATTCTAATTTGTTTTGTTACCAATATCAGACAAAAATTTTCAAATAATTAAGAACATAAAATATTTAAATTTATTATAATATTTTCCTTTGATGGTAAAATGTCTTTATTTTATTTGGATCTCACACACATCTTAAAATGAGAGATGGAAGGAGGTAGAGAAGAGAAAAGGAATGAAAAAGGAACCATTAACAACACTGATTTCTGAACAGTTGCAAACATCCTTACTTATTCATAAAAAAATGAAATGACATTAAAAATTACTTAGACCTTATGCACTGCAAAAAGACTGCTATATAAAGAACAATAGATTAATTGTATACATTCCTCATTCTTATAAGCATACAAATAATTATTATACATAATTTCAATATATATACATATATATAGTCATATTTAGATATATGTGTCAGCATGACAGTTGAGTTTTCAAGCTCTGGGCACATTTGTAAAGAATCAGTGTTTCAAGATTGGTTCAACATACACAAATCAATAAATGTAATTCATCATATAAACCAGACAAAAGTCCAAGACCACACGATACTCTCGATAGATGCTGAAAAAAGTTTTGACAAGATCCAACAGCCTTTTATGATCAAAACGCTAGAGACAGTAGGAATGGAAGGAACCTTTATCAATATAATAATAGCTGTATATAACAAGCCTACAGCAAGAATTGTGCTCAATGGGGAAAAACTTGAAGCATTCCCACTTCAATCAGGAACTAGACAAGCCTGTCCACTCTCACCACTTCTATTCAATATTGTACTTGAAGTTTTAGCTGAAGCCATAAGACAAGAAAGGGGCATAAAAGAGATTCAAATTGGCAAGGAAGAAGTCAAGCTATCCCTATTTGCAGATGACATGATCTTATACCTGAGTGATCCTAAAAACTCCACTAGGAAGCTCCTGGAACTAATTGAGAAGTTCAGCAGGGTAGCAGGATACAATATAAACATACAAAAATCAGTGGCCTTCCTATATGCCCAGAATGAAAGAAGTGAAAAATCCCTGACAGACTCAATCCCATTTACTATAGCCCCTAAAAAAATGAAATACATTGGTATAAACCTAACCAAGGAGGTAAAAGACCTTTACAATGAAAACTTTAAAACCCTAAAGAAAGAAATTGCAGAAGGCAGCAGAAGGTGGAAAGACCTCCTGTGTTCCTGGATTGGCAGAATCAAAATCATAAAAATGACCATCCTACCAAAGGAAATATACAAATTCAATGCTATACCAATTAAAATCCCAAAGCAATTCTTTAAAGAAGTTGACCAAACAATCTCAAAATTCACATGGAGGCACAAAAGACCCAGGATAGCAAACACAATCCTGAGTAACAAAAACACTGCTGGAGGTATCACCATACCAAACCTTAGTCTATACTACAAATCCATAGTTATAAAAACAGCCTGGTACTGGCTCCAAAATAGACATACAGATCAATGGATAAGGGTTGAAGACCCAGATATAAGCCCACAAAATTCCAGCCATTTGGTCTTTGACAAAGGGGCCCAAAAAATCCAATGGAAAAAGAACAGTAACTTCAACAAATGATGCTGGCAAAACTGGATCTCCACATGTAGATTAAAACTGGACCCGTACTTGTCACCTTGTACAAGAATTAACTCCAAATGGATCAAGGACCTTGATTTAAGGCCAGAAACTATAAAAACCATAGTTGAAAGGGTAGGGAATTCCCTTGAGCTGATTGGGCTAGGCCAACAGTTCCTAAACAGACATCCAATGGCACAATCACTGCTACCAACTCTCAACAGTTGGGATCTTGTGAAATTAAAGAGCTTCTGTTCAGATAAAGAGATTGTAACACGAGCTCAAAGGCAACCCACAGAATGGGAGAAAATCTTCACTAACCATATATCTGATAGAGCTCTATTATCCAGAGTGCACAAAGAACTTAGAAACTGAACACCAAGGAAACTAATGGCCCAATTAAAAAATGGGCCCTGGAACTTAAAAGAAACTTTACTAAGGATGAAATTAAAATGTCTAACAAATATCTTAAAAAAACTCCACTTCCTTCACCATCAGGGAAATGCAAATGAAAACTTCCCTGAGATATCATTTCACCCCAGTCAGGATGGCAAAAATCCACAATAAGTACAACACCAAATGCTGGAGAGGATGTGGAGAGAGGGGAACTCTCCTACATTGCTGGTGGGCATGCAGGCTCATACAGCCACTCTGGCAAGCCGTTTGGAGATTCTTAAAGAAATTAGAAGTTGAAATGCCATATGACCCTGCTATTCCACTTTTGGGAATAACCCCCCATGCTGCAGAGGTTCACCTCGATAGCACAAGCTTGACCATGTTCATAGCAGCACTGTTTACAATAGCAAAGTCATGGAATCAACCCAAATGTCCAACAGTTGACGAGTGGATAAAGAAAATGTGGTATATCTATACAATGGAGTACTACTCAGCCATAAAAAATGATGAATTACTGGAATTTGCCGGGAAAGGGATGTCATTAGAAACAATTATATTGAGTGAAGTATCCTAGATCCAGATAATTAAGTGTCGTATGTACTCCCTAATAGGTGGCTCCTAGTACCAAACCCACCCAGCCTACCTAGAGACACTCGAAGATAAATCTCTGTAATACTGTAATTGCAAGGATTATGAACAGGAGGGATGGGGTAGGAGGGCCACACCCAAACAAGAAGAGAGGGGACCATGGTACAGCAGAGAAAATAGCCTCCATCAAGGACTACAAGTAAGCAATTAGTCATCTGGTTAAGTTCACAGACTTTTCGTTCCTGATAATTTACAACTGAGGGGATGTGATCTCACCAGAAGGGGAGGGCACATAGTCAGGCAGATAATAAGTAACCATTTTGCAAATGGGTGATTGACCCCTCCTTCACTGTGGTTTCCTACTTTTATTACATCTTCCTTTGAATATACTCTTATAACAAGACTCTAGTTTAACAGCTTTTTATCTCTGGCCAGGGGGTGACATCCAATACCCATCAGGATGGAGCCAAGGGCATTGCAGGAGCAGCAAAACCGCAAAAGAAAATCAAAACCATAATCCAGAACTTCAGAGACTCTATATCAACCACCTAGAACTAGGCCAGCCTAATCTCTCCCCATCCTGAAGCTCAGGGAAATTTGCGGAAGGGGGGGGCAGTAAGAGTGTAAGAGCGCAAGGATGGGAGGAGCAATGATATGCAAGATACTCCACACAAGTTAGGGCTGAAGCAATCATAATTAGACTTTGCATGCCCTGCACAATGCCCAACACACTATTCACCCCACAAAGTCTAGCATATCCTAAAAGCACCAAGATCCTTGGAGGCAAGTGATTGACAGCCAAAATAGTCTTCCTATGCTTAAGGAGAACAAAAGAAAGGGTTCAGGGAAACACCGCTGGGTCCTTGTACGTCATTGGAGAGGAGGACCCTGAGGAGAGTTTGGCATACACATTAAAGGATTCTCAGGGGCTTGGGGGTGGGGAGGCACTGGGGGTGGGGAGGGAGTGGTCAGGGGAGGGTGAGCAGAGGGGTTGGGGGGAGGAGGAGGGAGGGAGGGAACCGGTGTACCTATTAAGTTTGTATGAACGGAGATAATAAAAAATGTTAAAAATAAAGAATCAGTGTTTGAGTTAGACATTTGAGACTGTCTAGTTGATGGGGAGGTCCAGTCCATGGTGGACGGGGCTAGTCACTGGGCATGTGAAGAAGATGGAGGAAATTGATTAAGGAAGCTGACAAAGTTTAGTATGTTTGGTGAAACCTACTAGACAGGCAAGTAAGGATTGGCCTTCTCAGCAATCTTGTGGACTAATGGATATATTGTGGCTAATTCCCTTGGACATTTGTGGTGGGGTGAACTCTCCTTAAAAGCTGGATAAGGAGCTGCCACCAATAATTGTAAGCCAAAATAAGCCCCTTGTTCCCTTAAGCCAAATATTTATGAATTTATCAGCAAAAATTCAATGTATCTGCAATAGTGTGTGTGTGTGTGTGTGTGTGTGTGTGTGTGTGTGTGTGTGTGTGTGTGTGTGTGTGTGTGTGTGTGTGTGTGTGTTTGAACTTTGGTTAAGAGAAAACAATGGGGCTAGCTAGATAGCTCAATAAGTAAGGTTGCCTGCTAGCAAACTGATGATCTGAGTTCAATTCTTGGAAGCCTACTGCATGGGATGAGAAAGCTGATTTCCTCTGAATTCTACCTATGTTCCAAGCTATTTAATATGTCTCTCTTTTGCCCTAATATGTAAATAAATAACACATTTTTAAAAGATAAATAATAAAACTTGGAGAAGTTAAAATATTTGCTCGAATCTTACCAAGTATAGTAAAGCTATTCTCCTTCTCCTCTCTCTGCCCCTTTAATGCATATATAAAACAAAGATATGATATAAATATAAATGTCTCAAAATATATGTTATAGAATTCAAAACAATAAATCAAAATAATTTTTGGCAATATAACTTTTATCCTTCAGATTAAGTAAATATCACAAGTACAAAATGTGTACTCATGAACAAATCCATCATATAAACTAAGGTTTGAACATATTCTTAAAGGCCATTGTGGTTGAAAATGTTTTGATGAATCAGGCAGGTAGAGAGTGACTTACACCATAAACAATAGAGTGGAGAGATGAAAGACAATTTTCCTATAAAACTGTACATGAATTCCTCACCTGTAGAAACAGGTACAACACAGGACATAAGTAAAATAAGTTTGAAAGGATAATGATTAGTTTCATTCTTGGAACAGCTGGAGTATTCAGAACTGCAGAACCATCTACTCTTCAATGCACAGAGAGCAGATAGCTATCATCAACACAATGTTAATTTCAAAGAAACTAAATATTCTCCCTGAATAAATTTGTAGCCTATATTGTAGATTTTGGGAATGAAGAAGTTTCTTATTTGAATACCTATATATCATAGTAGTTCTCAAATCCTATACCTTAAAAAAACCCTTACACCAGAAAATTTATTTGTTCAATAATAAAATCTTAGAGAAATCACAAAAACTAATGTGGCAAAGATAGTATCTTATTGTTAAATTTCCAAAAGGAATGCTCAATCTTACTAGATTAGAAGCAAGTTTAATACTTGATGTAACCCTTTGTTTTACTTTTACTTTCTTAAATTCCTGTGGATGGCAAAAAAGAATCTTCACTCACTGGTATAGGAAGGGCAATGTGCTCCAGGTAGACTCAAGGGAAGGAAGGGAATGCAAAACAAATAGAGGTATGAATGAAAATCTAAATGGGTTGAAAACTAATCTACTTATGAAAACAGAAGAATTAAGTTTCCTTCACTCAATGAGATTGGCCTATACGTTTTGTGAGTGTGTGTGTGTGTGTGTGTGTGTGTGTGTGTGTGTGTGTGTGTTTGTATGTATGTGTGTGTGTTGTCTTTATTGGGTTTTTCTATCTGTAATATTGACTTCACAGAAAAGTTTTGGAAGTTTACTTTCTTTTTATATTTTCTGGAATAATTTGAGGAGTAATACTGTTAATTGTGCTTAAAATATCTGGTAGAATTCTGAACTAATCTATCCAATTCTGGGCTTTTTTGTTTGTTTGTTTAGGACATTTCCTTAATTTTATTTATTATTTCCTTAATTTTATTGCTTGTTATATGACTGTTTAAATAATTCGATTCATTCTGATTCAACTTTGGTGTGTTCTTGGTGCATATAAATTCATCAGTTTCTTCCTGATTATTATTTTATGGAATCTAATTTTTTCTAGAATGTCCTTGGTACCTGTTGTGATACTTCCATATTAATCTCTAATTTTATTAATTTTATTTTGGGTTTTTCTCTCTTTCATTTTTTGTTAGCTTAGCCAAGGGTTTATCAAACTTGTAGATGGTTCTATAACTGAGAAACCCCAAAGTTTTTATCAGCAAACACCTGGAGCTAATTATTATGTTCAACAGAGTAGTAGACCACAAATAATGTCCAAAAAATCAGTAGTTTTCCTATATACCAATGAAGACCAAAGCAAGATAGTTCTGAGGGAAGCAATCCCAGTTACCGTAGCTCCCCTCCAAAAAAATACCTTGGAATAAATTTAAACGAGGATATGAAAGATCTATACAATGAAAACTTCAAAACACTAAGAGTTTACAGAAGATACCAGAAGGTAGAAAAACTCCCATGCTGCTGGATACTACCATTGGAAAAATGACCATTCTACCAAAAGCAATATGGATTCAGTACTATGCTTATCAATCACAATTCTAACATAATCCTTTACAGAAATTGATAAAACATTATCAAAGTTCCTATGGAAGCACAAAAGGCTCAGGACAGCAAAAACTACTCACAGTAACAAATCTACCTGAGGTATTCCATATCAGATCTTAAAATGTATTTCAAAGTGATAGTAATAAAAACAAAATGGTACTGGCTCCAAACAGAGGTACAGACTAATGGATTAATTAGAAGACCAAGGTTAACTCATACACTGACAGTCAACAAATTTTTGACATTGGCTGCCAAAAGAATTGAAAAATGAACAGCTTCTTTAACAAATGATGCTGGGAAAATTAACTTCAAAAGGATTAAGACTTTTATGTTAGAAGGGAGATTATAAAACTCCTCAAAGGAAGAATAGGTAGTAAATTTAAGCTGACTGGAATTTTTCTGAGTGGGTCTCCAATGCACAGAAAACAACAAGAAGTAGTATTTCATGAAATTAAAAATCTTCTGTTTGGTAAGAGATATTGCCAATTGAGCAAAATGGAAACCCACGGAATGGGAAAAAAATGTTTGTTTTAACCACATATCTAATAGAAGACTAATATCCAGAACTTAAGTAATTAAATATCAAGAAAGCAAAAAAATTAAAAATTCACTTTAGAGTTAAAAATTTTTCACAAGAAGAAATTCAAATGTCTAATAAATATCTTAAGAAATATTTTACCTAGCTAACCATTAAGAAAATGCAAATTAAATTCACCCTGAGATATCATCTCACGCCAATTAATATGTGTTGCAGTTTGCCTGCATGGTTGCTGATAAATGACCATCAAATGGCATAAGGGGACAAAAGGTGTATTTACTCTTAGGATTACTGGTTAAAGTTCTCAGTCCAGGTTGATGGGAGAGCATGAACCAACACTAGGGCCGAGGGAACTGGCCACACCATTTGTACATAACAGCTGAGAGAGGAACAATCCTTAGTTGCCAGACTAGCATCTCTGACCAAGTATACAGAAGGTTCCCACCTTCCTCAACCAGCTCTCAGTATTTTATTCACCTGCTCAGGCCCTATTCCTCCCCACCATTGGCTAGGCCTTCCCCATCAGCTAGATAATCTCCTCCAGGTTTCCTCTAGGCTTAACCCAACCATTTATTCTTCACAAATGTGCACAGAGCTCAAACCCTCAACCATCAAGTTGACACCTGTGCCTAACTATGACAGTCTGTTTAAAATCCAATAACAACAAATGTGGTAAGGATGTGAGGAGAAGTGATCCTTCATTCAATGCTGGTTGTACTGCAAACTTACATGACATCTTTGGAGATGAGTATGGATGTTCCTAAATAAGAAAAAACAAATATACTTTATAACCGAGCTCAGAATATTCTTAAAGAATGCAAGATATTACTAAAGATACACATGTACATCCATGTTGAATGCAGATCTGTTCAAAATAGCAAAGAATTGGAATCAGCCAAATGTCCATTAGACAAATGGATAATGACAATGTGGTACATATTCACAATGAAATTTTATTCAGCTGCCAAAAAGTGAATTTCCTGGTAAATGGATGGAGTTGGAAGAAATTATACTGAGTGATGTATCCCAGATATGGAAAGACAAACACCACATGTTCTACCTAACAGGAAAGGTTCTAGCATTGAAACTTTAAGATGATATATCCAAGGGAAACTTCTATAACATACACAAACTGCAAAGAAATAATTCATGGGGGAGTGGGAGGAAGGAAGTTACTGAAAGAGTGGAGACAAAAGAACATAGGCAAATAGACAAATAAGACAAATAAGGGGTGACAGACTTACTCATCTACAAATACTGCAAGCTACAACTCTGGTAAGAAAAATCTACTGGAGCAACAGTAGTATGTAAATCCTTAGGTAACCAATAACTCTATGAATGAGTTCTAACCTCCACCCTCTCCCCTTATTGTCAGGGAACACATGCCTGGTACAATAAACCAGCCCAAACATCAGTGGAAGGGAAAAAATAGAGACTACATATGAACAGATAGCCTAGTGTTAGTTATAAATACTTGATAGTAAACTGTCATGTAGACACTTCTTATTATATCCTTAGATGTAGACACACTCAGCACTCAACCAAGATGCACCTTACTGCAATAGAAGTTCAGGGAGTGAGAATACCAAAACTGACCTGAGTGCAGAGTATTGGCATCCCTGAAATGCTCTTCTATAGCCAGGCCATCAAAATCTTTCCCCTGCTAAGGCTTAGGGAATCCTACAGAATAGAGAAATTCTAAATAAGGATGGTAAGAATTTAAAAATATAGACATGTACTGCCAGCCAAGACACGACAGTTATGATAAGGCTGCTACATCCAGGAGCTCATTGCAATGATATTTACTATTGCCAGATCTACAAAATGACTGATATTCCCCCATGGACCAGTGAGGTATCAGGAGAGACAACAACATTCAGAAAGAATCTCTGACATAGATGCTGAACAAAGGAAGTGAAGTCTCCCCATTTGTGAATTTGCCTACTGAAGGACCACATGTACTACCATAGAGACTCTTCATTTACTTATTATCACAGGCACCCCAAAGGGGATCTTTTTGATCCATAGAGAGACAGGAGGGTGTGATGTACATGGGTGAAGTGGGGAATGGAAAGGAGGGTGGAAGGAGGGGCGAAGAGGAAATGGGGATGAGACAAGGACCTAAATTCATTTTGTTTGGAAATGCAAATTCTCAATTAAAAAAGTGAGAGACAGAAAAAGAGACTTCATTCATGTAAAAGTCAGAAATATATAGATAGTACTTTTAAAATATTGCAAAAATACCTAAGTTCAATAAAGATGAAGGTGCTAAAAGTTAGAACTAGAAGATGTAGCAATGAAGAAGTGTCCTAAAAAATACATGGCAGAGTTCTATCTGGAAAGTAATTCTGCATAAGGAGTGTCATAATTAGGCACAGGTGTCAACTTGGCAGTTGAGGGTTTGAACTCTGGGCACATTTGTGGAGCATTAATAGTTGAGTTAAGCCCATAATGAACTCAAGATTATCTAGTTGATGGGGCAGACCCACCCAGCCCTGTACAAGTGAATAAAATACAGAGAACTAGTTGAGGGAGTTGGCATCCTTGGGTACACTTGGCCAGACTTGCTGGTCTGAGTGTGAGCTCTCCCATCAAGCTGGATTAACTGTAACCAGTAATTGTAAAAGAAAGTACATCCCTTGTTCCCTTAAGTCATTTGATGATGATTTATCAGGAACCATGTAGGCAAACTACAACAAGGAGTAAGAGGATAAAAATTATAAAATTTGAGTGTTTGAGAACAGTTCTTCAAACATGCTTCTCCCCATGCCCTCACAGCTGGGATTGTTAAGGACGGTATAAAGACAAACGCTTTTAAGACATAAAAAGGAATTGTAGAGGTTAAATTACGCTTTTCCCTTGGAAACTGAGTGGTTTTTGGAAAATGTGATACAGATTTAAACTGGAAAATTATCTTGTACAACCCATTTTAAATGTTAGATTGTTTAATAAAGTGATATGAGTATTGATAACAGAGTGTTGTTTTTATAACATTTTAATCTTCTGCCCTTGTTTCTTAGTGTGGCATGCACAGAAGAAAACTATAACAGTTTTAAGTTGTTTATTCATTTATTTTAAATGAATTTGAAAAGACTCAATATGTATGGCAGATTTACAAGCAATAAAACTTGAAACTTTTTTTTTCATTATTTAATTTTTTTTCCTGCTCATACAAACGTAAAGGGAACCCCTGTCCCCTCCCTCCCTCCACCTCTCCCTGGACTTCCCTGTTCACTCCTCCCTTTGCCTCTTCCTTTCCCCCCTCCCTCCCTTTATCCCAGTGTCCCCTCAAAAGAGATGGATGAATTCCTAAGTAAACACAACTTACCTAAATTGAATCAGGAACTTGTTAATTATTTAAATAGTCCTATAACATATGAGGAAATTGAGGAAATAATCTCAAATCTTCCCACCAAAAAATTTCCTGGACCAGACGGATTCAGCACAGAGTTCTACCAGACATTTAAGGAGCTAATAACACAAATACTCCTTAAACTGTTCCATCAAATAGCAAAGGAAGGAACACTACCACATTTCTTCTAAGAAGCTAATGTCATTTTAATCCCAAAACCTAATAAAGATACACTTAAAAAAGAAAACTATAGGCCAATCTCTCTGATGAACACAGATGCAGAGATTCTCAACAAAGTCTTAGCAAATTGGATTCAAAAAAATATCAAAAAGATTATCCATTGGGATCCCAGGCACACAAAGTTGGTTCAACATATGCAAATCAATAAATGTAATTCACCGTATAAACCAGTCCAAAGTTCAAGACCACATGATACTCTCGATAGATGCAGAAAAAGCTTTCGACAAGATCCAACAGCCCTTTATGATCAAAACCCTAGAGAAGGTTGGTATGAAAGGAACCTTTATCAATATAATAAAAGCTATATACAACAAGCCAACAGCAAGGATTATACTCAATGGAAAAAAACTTGAAGCATTCCCACTTTGATCAGGAACTAGACAAGGCTGTCCACTCTCACCACTTCTATTCAATATTGTACTTGAAGTCTTAGTTGAAGCCATAAGACAAGAAAGGGAAATAAAAGAGATTCAAATTGGCAAGGAAGAAGTCAAGTTATCTCTATTTGAAACTTTTAAGATATAAACTGAGAATCCTTAAGTATGGAGCTTTTAGAGATAATTAGATAAATGTAGGGACATTTAAGCAGAAATTAGACAAAAGTAGAAAATACTGATTTTTTCAAACTGAAAAATGCTAACCTCAAGTACAAACAAAGAAAAATTAAGTAAATGAACTTTAGTACTATGTGGCTACTGGTACTTTTGTGAGAATTCCTGGATGCATAAGGCACATCTTTTGCATATTAAAAATAAAATGAGAAATGCAGGGATATCACAAAGGTGACATGGATCTAAGTTTATAGATTGTGTAGATTTGTACAAAATTTGGTGGTCATGGACATGTCAGCCATTGTGCAGGTCATGCAAAGTCCACTTCTGAGTGCTACAGCCTTAACTTGTGTGGAGTATCTTGCACATAGTTAGTCTTCCTCATCTTTAGGCTCTTACAGTCTTACTGCCCCCTTTTCCACAAGATTCCCTGAGCTTTAGGATGGGGAGAGACTTGGCTGGTCTGGTTCCAGATGATTAATGTAAGGTTTTTGGTGTTCTGAATTATGGTTTGTTGTTGTTTTCAGTTTTGCAAAAAGCATTTTCTTTTAGAGAGAACTGTTTTATAAAAATAAATCATTTACTAACTAATCTGAAACTTTCCCAGGAACACAGATTCTTACAATATTTAATGTTGTAAATAAGAATATAAATTATGGTAAGTTAGGCTTTAAAATTCCTGGGGCCTTGAACTGAAAGGTAACACTGTAACACTTAGAAAGTTTGTCTTGAAATAGTTTATGGTTTAGTGTGTGAAATCTCTCTAATCAATTTCTACCATAAACATCTCCAATAAGAACATTACTGAGTTTTTAGGTATCTTTTTTTTTAGGTATCTTTTTATAGTGTTTGCTTTCCAGTGGCAGAATAGCCATAGTTGTGTCAATTCACCTAGTAGACTACAGAGGCAAAGCAAAGGTGCTATCTACCCTGTTTCCTCTTTTTCTCTTCATCCTCTTCTTTTTTTTTATTTTACCTTGATCTTTGCTTCATTGCCTGGCCATCACTCTTTCTCATGCTCCCTCTGCCCATTTCACTTCTTTCTTTGCATTTTCCTCCTGTTTATAACTCAAGAGATGTTTGAAACACTCCAAGACATAGTCACAATGCAGGTTAACGTCCCTTAGAAGCTGGTGTTCACTGTGACCAGGTTTTGGCACCTTTGGGAGGTAGAGTTTGTTGAAGGAAGGCACATCAAAGGAGTCAGGCTGTGAGGTTTGACAACCCAGCCCTGCTTCTTTTTCAGGTTGCTCTTTTTCAGTCTTCCTAATGGCTATTGTGATTCATACAGGCCTCCTACCTCTGCCTCTAGCCATGCCTTCTGCTGGGAAATTCCTGCCATCAAGTAGCATGTGCCCTTGAAACTGTCAAATAAATCTCCATTTACTTCTTAAACTGTGTCAGAGTATATTTGTCACAGCAACAAAAGAAAAGTAACTGCAAGAAACCATGAAGTAAAACAATTTAGGTAAGTTTTGTGGTAGTCATTGTCTTCAGGGGGTTTAAGGTGCTTATTATTTCCTTCAGCCAGTGGAGCACAGAATTCATGATCTAAATTCACCTTCTTAATAGTCAGAGAATGATCATGGTTATTACTAAATTGTTCCTGAGTGCCTAGGAAGCTGATAAATGTTATCAAAAGGAGACCGTGCCTTGAATATCAGAAATAAAATCAGTTAAGGGGGTCACCAGATCCCTAATTATGGCACAACATTTAGCATCACTATAATTAAAGCTATTAACTGAAATTTGGTTGTTATAATTCATTCTGAATGTTGGCATGTAGGAGTTAAGAGCGCTGAGGAAAAGGGATAAGGAAGGGAGATATTTTTTTAATTTCATGATATGACTTTGTTAATATATTTTTATTATTTGTCTAGTTATACAAGCTCAACAGATACCCCTTCCTTCTCCCTCCCCCTTTCCTTCATTCTCTTGTCCCCCATTCCACTCTTCTTCCCTTCCCACTTTCCCCACCACCACCACTTTTCCTTCCCTCCTCCTCTCTTGGTGCTTCCTGCTTCCTTCCCCCATCCACCAAAACATCTGTTTATGTGGGCAGTGAATTTCCCTATCTACAATTGTCTACAATAGTGATGATTCAGGACTCAGTGGCATAGCTTGGGGCTCCTTCTTTTGGCTGCCTGCTAGTATGGGATCTCTGTTATGACTGTTTGGATCCTACTTCCTGAAACCTTCTCCCATGTGATCCATGCTAGAATTTGAGGGGTTGTTGACATCAGCCATTATGCAGGTCAGTCGTGGTCCAATCACATTGTGGCTTTATCTTAGATGCTGCAGCCCTGACTTGTGTGAAGTATCTTATATGTAGTTGGTCCTCCCCATCTTTAGGCTCTTACAATCTTGCTGCCCCTCGTCCACAAGGTTCCCTGAGTTTTAGGATGGGGAAATATTTGGCTGGTCTGGTTCAGGTGAATATTGTAGGGTTTTTGGTGTTCTGAATTATGGTTTCTTGTTGTTTTCAGTTTTGCTGTTCCTGTACTGTCCTTGGCTGCATCTTGATTGATTGTCAAAGTCCTCTGCTATCCAAGGTAAAAGAATGTTTAAATGTAATGTTAAATGTAATATAAGAAAAAGCTCAAAGGTAGATAAAAGAATAGTAGGACACAGAAGTGAGAGGGTCAGTCTCCTGTTTGATGGTTGGTTACACACTATTTGTCAGTCCCTATACCCTCCCTGACAGAGGAGGTCATACGTATTCAGTCCTAAGTAAACAGGAAGGGAAGTGAGAGTGAGCTTCAACAGATGTCTCACTACTTACATGAAGCACATTACTGTGGCCTAATTTCTTTATTGAAGTGTGTTATTTTGTCTCCTTTCTTTCAAAGTCTTTCCTCGTCTCTCTTATTTCTGATTACAGTGGGTATTTAAGAGATTTGCTTTTGAGTATGTTATTGAGTGGGTTTGTAACTAGGATAAACTTATTAAGGAGTACATATGGTATCTAACTTTCTGTGTCTGAGATACTTCACTCAATACAATTTTTTTTTCTAATTCCATCCATTTCCCTGCAAATTGCATTAATTTATCCATTCATCAACTGTTGGGCATTTGGGTTGATTCCATGACTTTGCTATTGCAAATAGTGCTGCAATGAACATAGTTATGCTTGTATCACTCTAGTGAATTTTTGAATTATGGGGGATTATTCCAAGAAGTGGTATAGCATATGGCTATGGGTCATATGGCATTTTAATCTTTAGCTTTTTTAGAAATCACCATACTGATCACCAGAGTGATTGTATAAGCTTGCATTCTCATGAGCAATTATGAGAACTCCCTTCTCTCCATATCATCCAGCATTTGGTGCTGTTTGTATTGTGGATTTTCGCCATCCTGACCAAGGTGAGATGATATCTCAGCATAGTTTTGATTTGCATCCCTGATGGATAGGAAAGTGGAACATTTTTAAGATATTTGTTAGATATTTTGCTTTTGTCCCTGGAAAAGTTTCTTTGGAGTTCGAAGGCCTATTTTTTAATTGAACTATTTATCTCCTTGGTGTTTAATTTTTTAAGTTCTTTGTGCACTTAGGATAATAAAGCTATATCAACTGTGTGGTTAGTGAAGATTTTCTCCAATTCTGTGGGTTGCCTTTTTGCTAGGTTTACAATCTCTGTAGCTGAACAGAAGCTCCTTAATTTCAAAAGATCTCCTTTGTTGAATGTTGGTTCTAATGCCTGTACTATTGGATTTCTGGTTAGGAAATGTTGGCTTACACCAAACCACTCACGGGAGTTCCCTACTCTTTCAACAAGTATTTTTATGGTTTTTGGCCTAATTTAAGGTCCTTGATCCATGTGGAGCTGATTTTTGTGCATGGCGACAAGTATGAGTCCAGTTTTAATCTTCTGATTTTGGATACCCAGTTTTGCCAGCACCATTTGTTGAAGATGCTGTTCTTTTTCCTTTGAGTTTTTTTTTTTTTTTTTTTGGTCCCTTTGTCAAAAATCAAATGGCTGTAATTAGATTGTTTATATATGGGTCTTCAATCTTTATCCATTGATCTATGTGTCTATTTTAGAGCCAGTATCAAGCTGTTTTTATTACTATGGATTTGTAGTATAGATTAAGGTTTGGTATGGTGATGCCTCCAGGAGTGTTTTTGTTACTCAGGATTGCTTTTGCTATCCTGGGCATTTTGTGCTTCCATATGAATTTTGAGATTGTTTGTTCAATTTCTTTAAAGAAATTCTTTGGGATTTTGATTGGTATAGCATTGAATCTGTATATTGCTTTTGGTAAGATTTTTATGTTAGTTCTTCCAATCCAGGAGCATGGAAAGTCTTTGCATTTTCTAATGTCCTCTGTAATTTATTTCTTTAGGGTTTTAAAATTTTAATTATAAAAGTCTCTCACTTCTTTGGTTAGATTTATACCAAAGATATTGCATTTTCTTGGGGATTATAATAAATGGGATTATTTCTCTTAAGACTTTTTCACTTTTTCATCCTTGGTGTATAGGAAGATCACTGATCATTGCATGTTTATTTTGTAACCTGTTACTCTGCCAAACTTATGTATTACTTCTAGGAGTTTCCTGGTGTTTTTAGGATCTTTCAAGTATATGATCATATTGTCCACAAATAGAGATATCTTGACTTCTTTTCTGATTTGAATCTCTTTTATCTCCCTTTCTTGTTTTATGTCTCTAACTAAGATTTCAAGTACAATATCGAATAAAAGTAGTGATTGTGGACAGTCTTGTCTAGTTCCTGATAGAAGGAGGAATGATTTAAGTCCCTCCCATTTAGAATAATCCTTGCTATTGTCTTCTTGTATATAGCTTTTATTATGTTGATATAAAGTCTTTCCATTCCAACTCTTTCTAGGGTTGTGATCATAAAAGGATGTTAGATCTTGTCAAAAGCTTTTTCTGCATTTATGAGAGTATCATGTGGTCTTAGATTTTTGTTTATATGAATATTACATTATTATTACATTTACATATGTTATCAACCTTGTGTGCTGGGGTGAATCCTACTTGACCATAGTGAATGATATTTTTGATATTTATTTGCATCTGATTTGCTAAGATGTTGTTGAGAATCTTTGTATCTGTGTTCATCAAATAGATTGGCCTATGATTTTCTTTTTTAAGTTTATCTTTGTTAGGTTTGGGGATTAGTATAAAATTAGCCTCACAGAAGGAATTTGAAAGTGTTCCTTCCTTCAGTATTTTATGGAATAGTTTAAAATGTAATGATGTTAGTTGCTCTTTAAATGTCTGGTAGAATTCTATCCTGAATCCATCTGGTCCGGGACATTTTTTTTGGGGGGGGGGGAGATTCATGATTACTTCATTAATTTCCTTTTTTGTTACAGTACTAGTTAAATAATTCAAAACTTCCTGATTCAATTCATGGTAAGTTATGCTTACTCAGAAATTCATCCATGTTTTTCAAGTTGTCAAATTTCATGGAGTATAAATTTTTGAAACATGACCTTATAATTCTCTGAATTTCTTGGGTGTCAGTTGTGATAACTCCTTTTTCATTTCTCATTTTGTTAATTTTGGTTTTCTCTCTCTTGATTTTATTTTGGTTAATTTAGCTAGGGGTGTGTTAATCTTACTGATTTTTTTTGTCAAAGAACCAGCTTTTTGCCTGGGTGATTCTTTGTATTGTTTTCTTTATCTCAATTTCAGATATTTCTCCCCTGATTTTGCTAATCTCCTCTCTTCTACTGCTTTTGGGATTGGATTGCTCTTGTATCTCTAAAACTTTAAGTTGCACTGCTAAGTTATTTACTTGTGACATTTCCATTTTTTTTGATATAGGCATTAAGAGCTATAAACTTACCTCTTAGGATGGCTTTCATTGTGTTCCAGAGATTTTGATGTACTGTACTTTCATTATAGTTCACTTCTAGGAAATCTTGAATTTCCTTTTTGATTTCTTTCTGAACCTAGTTTTCATTAGAATCATGGTGTTTAATTTCCAAGAATTAGTGCATTTTATGGTAGTTGTATTGTGGATGTCAAGCTTTAGACTATGGCGGTCTGACAGTATACAGGCTATAATTTCAACTTTCCTGTATATGTGGAGATTCATTTTGTGGCTAAATATGTGGCCTATTTTAGATAAAGTTCCATGGGCTGCTGAGAAGAATGTATATTCCTTTGTGTTTGGATGGAAGGTTCAGTACAGATCCGTTAGGTCCATTTTGGTAAGGATTTTATTTAGTTTCAGTGTATCCTTGTGGAGTTTTTGGCCAGTTGATCTATCCCATGTTGAGAGGAGGGTATTATAATCCCCAACTATTATTGTTATGGGATTTTTTTGTTGTTTTAGGCACTGCAGTATTTGTTTAATGAATGTGGAGGAGCTCATATTATGTGAGTATATAGTCAGGATTGTGAAGTCTAAGGAAGGGAGATTTTTAAACATTAAGTTACCAAACTGAGAAACAGAAAATATTGCTATTAAGAAATATTGAGAAAATAATAAATAATATATTAAAGTGAGTATGCAAAAAAAATCCCTGGGTGCCATGGTCATGTGAAAGAAAGTACTTTATTTATACTAACCAAAAATATAAAAACAAAAAATAACCTGATCAGAAGGATAGATGGATTTTCATTCTTATGCATATTATTTTATAGAGAATATTTAGCTATTAGTAAAAGTGTTTCAATGCTCTTAAATATTTATTTGCCAAAGAAATTTAGATGACTCTGATGAAGCTGGAAACTGCATTCCAGCACAGTGGGGTTAGCACCAAAGGAGGTTAAGATTTTTTTTCTCCTTGCAGATTTCTTTGATAAATAACTTTAATCTAAATTCCTTCATTTCCATGAATGTTAACACTCATTTAAAATGTAACTTTTTGTATATTTGTTAGTAATGGCATAATTTATTATGGAATGTAAATCTTTTTACACAGGCCTTTTCTTTCATGAAGAGCAACGCTAATAACTGCTGAAGGGGAAATGTAATATACTAAGAACTTACAAAACAGTGGACATGTTTGTGAGATCTCATTTTTTTACTTATGTGACTATGTTTCAACAGCAATTCATCTATCTTCTCTATTTGGTTTTCAATATAGTCAAGTATATTTTGTTGATTTAATGTACATTATTTATTAATTAGCACTTCTTATATTTTCTATACTGTACACACAAAAATCCTTTAATTTTATTTTCAGATTGCAATCCAACCTAAAGATCATTTAGAAAATTTTAGTCTAATGTGCAACTCTATTTTCATAAAATAAAACCAAAGAGAATCTTAATTAGAAAGCCATTTTGGTAACTTTTGAATCAATGATATTCTAGTTACTTTTCATGACTGCTGAAAAAATCATGACAACACGCTTAAGGGAACAAGAGGTTTATTTTCTCTTATGATTGCCCAGTTATTGTTCTTAGTCCAGCTTGACAGGAAAACCTACACTATTACCAAAGATTCAAGGAACCTGGCTATAATAGCCATGAAACATCTGAGAGAGGGACATTCTTTGCTTGCTAGACTAACATGTCTGGTCAACGATGCCAACTTTCTCAACCAGCTCTGTATTTTATTCACCTGTCCAGTGCCTTTTCCCACAAACGATGGGTTGGGTCTTCCCCATCAACTAGACAATCTCCTACAGGTTCTGTCTCTGCTTAATTCAACTACTATTTCTCTACATTACATAACAAAGAATTTCTGTTTTCTTCAATCATGTCAGTAAACTTCCTTCTAGATAGCTATTTCATAGAAATTAAGAGGTGAAGATTATTGATATTCATTTTTTGATCCATCCACATAGAACAAACCTTTCACTCTCATTTATGCTCCAAACTGTGTTTGAGTTCATTAGACAGTTACTCAAATAACACATTCTCAGGTAATTTTAGTAAAAAAAATTAACTCATTAAAAGCTGATTTTTCAGGTAATAGGAATGTTGACCTTAATATTAGTGCTCATTAGTTATAAGCTACCACCAGGAAAAAGGGGAAGTTACCATAAATCGGCTAGGAAAAAAGAAAACTAGCTTTCAGATGAGACAGGCCTTGGCAGGGAGCCTTTTAAACACATCAAGTCATGTGGCCCAAACAGAGTAACTGCATATTCCAGCAAAGCTTTCTGAGGTGGAAGTGGCTATTTCCTTTCAGTTGAGTTAGGAATAAAGAGTTAAGAAACATATGGGATTCACAAGATGGCACAGAGGGTAAAGTTGTCTAGTAATCTGACTTTGATTCCTGAAACCTATGTGGTGTGATGTGGTAAGTGACTCTTGGAAGTTGTCCTCACAACTCAGATAGTCACGTAAGCTGTGATTCATGTTTCTCTCTGTTTCTCTTTATCTTTCTCATTCTCTTTCTCTCCCTCCTTTTTCCCTCCCTCTATCTCTCTGTAAATAAAACAGTAAGTTCTATGAATTAAAAATTAATATATAGGTAAGTAAAATCAACAGCTTGGGAACCATACCAACCATTGTAGAAAAAAAATGTAAGGAATATGTAATATACTATTTGTTCAACTGAGAATCAATGAAACTCCTGACATATTCATTATTTTATCTGTACAGTGAATGATACATACTGAACATCTGCTTCTAAGCTGGCTTTAGAACTTGGAAGGTGGATACAAAAAATACTGACAATAGTGTGATTCTTATATTAATCTTTTCCTTTTATCATATATTGCTTTTAAAATTATAAGTTTGTTTTCTTTTTTCTCATCCATTTTTAATTCCTTGTTGTTAACTCTGGAAATCCCATTTCCCTCTCAGATATTCAGTTTCTCAGTACATGAATGTTCATGTCATATATATCAAAACAAAAGTTGTCCTAAGATAGATGCAATAATTTAGTGCAAAAAGCAACCTATAAGAAAATAATTAATATTGGGGACTGGAGAGATGACCCAGGGGTAAAGCCTCTGACTGAATAGCAGATGAACCTGAGTTGGAATCCAAGATCCTTTGTAAAAATGTGAGGCAGAAATGTCAGCTCTGGAAGGTGGAGTTTGGGAAACTCACAGCAGTACACCATGATTCCCAAAATCATCCTTGGTCCTCTACAGGCACACACAATTACCTCTGATACACAAAGACATGCAGACCCCCACACAAACACATCACACACTCACACACACACACACAAACACACACACACACACACACACACACACACACACACACACACCCATACACACAGGCAAAAAAATAAATAGAATAAAGTCACGAGTTTGAAATCTGAAAGTTGTTAATGGGAAAGGATAGACTTTTCCGTGGCCAACTGATTCAATAATGTTATTTTCTTTTACCAAAACACTGTATAAATTTAGTAGAAGAGTGGAGGGCTGGCTAATTACTTTCCCAATCGCTCATTTGATTTCCCAACCTTAAGAGGGGCTCCTTGATCATCACTAAATCAAGCGAATGAGTGTCCATGTTCCCAAGGACAAACAGGGAAAGGGGAAGAGGAGGGGGGCACCTTCTCACCTTCAGGCACCTTAAGTACAGGAAAACAAAACTAAAGGGGCCACTCACCGAACCTTACCAGAATGGGTGTCTCGTCTACACTGAAGGCAGCACCGCCCCACGTTGGTGCACCAGATGTTATGTTTGCTGTCTCCTCTTTCAAGTAACTTTGGACTTAACAAATATATAAACTCATTTCCTAATTGTGTCCTTCATATGTAAGGCTACAATCTCCAATAACTCAGTAATCCTGGTAAGACTTCATCTCAGGTTAAATAAAAATGAACACCTCTTCTCAGTACTTTGAATGAGAAAGGACTTTAAAGTTTATAGGCTACCAAAGGACTTTAAAGTGTATAGGTTACCATATCTTCATTTATTCCTAGGGTTTTAGATGTAACAGTGCTTAAACCATGACCCAGCAAATGCAGATGAAGAAAGGGCCATGTGTGTTTTGCAAATGTAAGTTAAAAGTACATGTGGTATTATTTGTCTGTATATGATTTGTTTTACTTAAGCTAATGAACTCTAATTCCTAGTATGTTGCTACTAGATAGCATTATTTTTTGAGGCTGGAGTTTATTTCATTTTGGGTATGACATAATTTATGTACCAGTTTATTCCTTGAAAAACAGTTAATTTTATCTATTGTGAATAGTGCTTCCATAAACAAGAAAGTACAGCTATCTCTTGGCGTATACATTTCCTTGGCTCTAGATATTATCTCCAGTACTAGAACTGCAGGATTACATGATAATTCCCTTTCTAGTTACATAAATAACCTCCATGATTTTTTAATACAGATTGTATTAATTTACATTTGTATAAGCTGCGTATGGAATTTTTCCATATTTATATACTTTAAAAGATCAGGTCGAACAATATCAAAATATAAAATTTCTACACTTCTTTTTATGTATATGGTGTATGTATTGTACACATATGTGTATTTGCATATGTGTTTGTGTTTGCATGTGGGTAGGTGTACATGTGTGTAGGTATATGTACACAATTGCATTTGTGTGTGTGTGCTTGTGGAAGTTCAAAAGTGATATTGACAATCACGCTGGATTGTTCTTCCACCTTATTGTTGTGACCTTGTATCTTTAATTAAACCCAGGTCATACTATTAGGGCTAGCCTGGTTAGCCACCTTACTTTGGGGATTTTCAGGTCCTGAGTTCATAGGTTAAAATTACAGGCAATCTGTCCAACCCTGTGGCATTTTTTGTGTGGAATCTTGAGGAACACATTCAAGTCCTTTTGCTGAGGCAAAGGACTTTAGGCACTGTGCCATTTCCCAAGTCAAAATATAAAATTTATTTTTATATTCTGGCAATGAACACATGAAGACAGTAATTGGAAATACAATAGTACATTATTGACCATCAGCCAAAAGTTTAGGTAAAATTCTGGAAAACACATAGTTTTTTATTGTAAAGACAACTCAGTACTAATGACAAAATTGAATAGAAGCTAAATTAGACATAAATGCAAAACATACTTTGAATTAAAACACATAATATATAATGGGTAACAATAATACTAATGAAGAGTGGTTTTTCTATAGGGAAGATAAGATGATCAATAGAATAAGACAAGAATAGGAAAAACAGTCATAAACAAGCACTGCCAAAATTAACTCATTCCAAAAATGATTCAACAGAGAAAAGACAGTTTTTCAACACATGGTTTTGAAATAGATAGCTGTAAACAAAAATATAAAGAACATTTTCATAAGCCATATGTGATTTAATGGCTGAATAAAAATTTGGTAGATGATAGAGGATAAAATGCTTCATACATAGCATTTAGTAAAGTCATTTTGATTTGAGTGCAAAAGAATGATCTTTACAAAAATGAAAAATAATAAACTTTCATTTGCTAAAGCATTTGAGGAAAGACTATGAGAAGACAGTGAAAAGATGAAAATAGACTAGGAGAAGATATTTGTAAGTTGCATCAGGCAAAGGACATGTATTTTTAACATTTACATTAAGGAAATCCTGAAAGTTAATGATAAGTAACAGAAAATCCAGCTGGAAAATGTGAAAAGATATGTGATGACAGTTCATGGCAGGTCATGAGCATACTCACAATGTTTAGTGCAGAAAGACAAAGGGAGGCAAAGGGAACAACACATGTGAGGAATTGGTAAAGAGAAAAATAGAAGTAAAAAAGCAGTCTTGTAGCTCTTAGTATCTAAGATGTTTACAGTGACAAGGCCTCCTCCAGATTCTGCCTCCAGCCATGCTGAGTCTGCCATGAAAGACTGTATCTCCATAAACTGAATAAATCTCCTTAAGTTGCTTGACTTTAAGTATTGTCTCACAGCAACAGACATGAATAACTAATGCAGAAATTGGTATTGAGAAGTGGGGTATTGCTGTGAGATCAAGAGCATCTGGTACCACAACATGAAGTGTTTTGAAGTTCAGAGAAATTGGTATCAGAGAAGTGGTGTGTTGCTGTCTGAGACTAAAAGAATCTGTTACTAAAAAGCAAAGCTTTTTGCGAAGTTGAGATAAGTTGGTACTCAGCAGTATGGCCAATGCTGTAATTTGGATAGAATGCCTTTGGAACTGTTTGTTGGGAGAAATATGGAGAACTTTGGGACTTGTGCAGGGAAACTCTTTGTATCTTGGTTATCAGGCAAAATGGGCCTTTCTCTCATGAGAGCTCAAAAGACAACAATTCTGTGAGCCTAGCTTATTATGCTCCACAGAAGAACAGAGACTGTGTTTGGAATTGGAAGAGAGGCAAATGGAGGCATGTGTTGGCAGAGAGTTTAATGTTTTCCCTTGTCCTGAAAGCTTCCCTGAGGTTAAACTCAAGTACTTGCCAGAGGAAATTTCAAAGCAATGTAGTTTTGACAATGTAGTATGGCTACTTTTTAGTTCTCTTCTTCAGAGTTATGAAAAATAACAAGAAATCAGGCAGAAGAAAACCCAATGAGTAAAAATGTAATGGCAATTAGAGTTGAACCAAGAAGAAGCAGAGAGCAAAATGTCTGCTGTTGAACAGTGAAGCTCCATTAGCAAAGCAAAACTCTCTCTTCAGCTCTTCATTTGGATCAGAGGAAAGGGCAAGATTATCAGAAAGGCTCCTACCCATAACAATGCAAATGTTTTTGGAAGGAATAAGGTAAAGTGTAGAGTTTCAAAACAAGTTAAATATTGTAAAAGTGAAAAGTCAATTTTAGTATGATTTTGTGCTACATAAATGTAAAATATCTGTTGCCTAAGAAAACAAGCATACATATTCTGTAGAACATAAACATAATATATGACACAGACATAATCTTGTTCTGATATTGTCTACATTGGATTTCATAGGATAAGTAGTGACCTAATGAAATTAAAAGGTGCATTATTTGTTTTGTGATTTCACTTATTTTAGATAACTTCTTTTACAAAGTCAAATTTGAAATGAGTGAGATGTTGCTTAGAAATCTCTCAATACCCTCTGCTAACATGATTGTGACTAGTTTTCCCCTTTTCAACATTCAGTTCAACCCTCTTGCTGCTTCTCTTCCTCACTTTCTACTAACCGAAGTGTTTTGTTGTCAGTCACTATACATTACTTCAATTAGCCTCTGTAAAATATGTCACAATCCAATTAGAAATGTGTTTTAGAATATGATGCTATACTTGTGCTTTTTATGGTAAAAGAGAAAATTTATGAAATATCAACGACCTAGAATTTTCAAGTGGCAAATATTTAAATTAGATATCACAGGATTTTGAAAAAGTGATATCTATTTTACTTTCAGAAATCCAGTAAAAATAAATAATTTTTGAATGTACATTCTTATAAGTCAATTAAAGAGAGTTTGTGTGATACTCTAATGAATAATCTTATCAAACTAGTGTCTGTTCATTTCACAATTACAGTATTTTTCAAACTTTTTACATGAAATCCTAACCACTAGGTAATTGGAAATTAAAACGTAGGTTAACAAGCTTAAACACAAAAATTATTCAGAGACTTGGTAAAATCTTAGATATTTTCAGAACCAATCCATGTGCTTAATTATCACACTACATGAGGTACATGTCTTTAGTTACTCTTCTGTCAGTTAAAGACATCATTGCTGAATATCTTTATACTGTCAGAGTTCATGATTAAATGATACCATATTCTCTTCCAAGTGAGTTAATTTTTTACCTGATTGTGGCTCTGGGAGTAAAGTACTAGAAATGGATATCTATTAAGTTTTATTGACTATTCATAAAAGCGTATAATAACCAGCTGGATACTATAAGTGGCACTGTGGGTGTTCAGCTATATTTTATCATCAACTCTGTAAACAATATATATTCTTTCTTTTCAGATTAACTAGCAAAAATCTCCACAGCATTGTATAAACATTGTACAGTTTTATTGTTTTGATCCTGTTAAAAGAGGCAGAGAAATAAAACCAATAATAGGCCCTAAATTTTGTGATTTTTTTCAAAAAGGATTGATTTGTTTCAGAGACCAGACACTTGAAACAGGATCTCTGTTTACATTTTTCCTCATAAAAGGCATCTTATTAGAACAATAATGTGAGAATCTTGTCTTTTAGAAAGGTGCAGGTATTCACAGAAATATATGAGTCCAAAAAGATAAGCTTTTCAAAAATGTGGAAACAGGATTATCACCAAATATCAAGTGCATTGTCTCCTGAACATAACAAAGTTGTGATATACAAGATTTCATGGTAGATACATACACTTTCACAAGAATTTCATGGGATCTGTCTTAACATCTCACCATGAAAATAGAAAGATCTCAAGAAGATCTGCACTTCAGTGATAGACTGGTGAGGACTAAAGCTGGTGGGGATGTAAAGGAAGATACTTTCCTCAATGGCAAGCCCACTGATTTATGATTTTTTCTGAAGCATGAAGCATGTCAGGAGTATATAATCAAAGACAGACTAGATGAAACACATTGGGCCACACAAGTGAAAAGATTGAAAAATAGGAGGCGTTCTAGAAGGGGAAAAGAAGGATTGTTACAAAAAAAGGAGGACGGATTGGTTTTGGAACTAAGTGGTGAACACTGAAAATATTATGTATTCACTATATTCATGTACGCAACATTAAAAATAAAAGAATTTGGAATATTAAATTCATATGTGTCAAAGATTTCACTCAAGTCATTATTGGGGAGGATCTTTGACATGCTTCAAACTGTTAAAATAAACGTTTATTTAAAGAGATTTTATGTTTTCTAATGGCCAAAGCACATTTACATTATCATGAATAGAGATTCATTTTTTATCATACATCAAAAATAACTAAGAATGGACATATCTATGGAACAGATAATTCCTAGAAAATCCAACAGATAATGTAATTATTTTATTGGAAGAATATCACGACTATCTTTATCCTTTTGTAAGTTTGAATATTTTCCCAGGCAATCTATTCATGTTTTTACCACTTATACCTGAAGGACAGAACTGTCATGATTTCTTGTTATTGCTAGATGATAGATAGATGATAAAAAGGTAGATAAGTAAAAATAGATGTATACAGAAGGAGATACATATTGAATGAATGGGTGAAATGAAATTCAAGGAAAATAGCTAACAACTTATAATATATACACAAATCCAAACAATCATACAATTAAGATATCTGATTTTATAATTATAGTATAAATTTTTTAATAATCAAGCATAAATCTTTACACATCAATTATCTAAAAATATTTATAAGTTGTATGATAGGACAAGGAATGCAAGAATTCAAATTGTCTTTTTTTCCTTGATAAGTATATATGATTTATTCAAAAGACTCATTCAGAAAATCCTCAAAACCTAATTGGGTGACTGGTAAGTAGTTACTAAATTAGATCGATCAAATAGAAATTCAAAGAGTGAATGTATATGATATTTTCTTTAAAAGAGGTTTTCAGGGAACTGAGCACGGGTGTAGAGTAGGTAGGAAGTTTGTCATTAATTTAAATTTGTTTTCTGATACAGTGGAGAAGATGACCTATCATCCATTTTTTCATACAGTCATTTCAGATGCTTAATATGGTAATAATTAATTGTAAAGAAAGCCATTTCTCACCTAAGTGTATATTTGAAGAATCAAAACTTCTAACTTATAATAGAATATGTTAAAAACCCAGGAAACCAAGTTCAAATTTAGATGCCATGATGAAGTGCACAAGGTTGATACTTCCATTATAATCTTTTCATGGGTCCACAGAAACAGACTATGAATGTGCTCAATTATTATGTGTTCTCCAGGCAAATTTGAAATTGTAGAATTCATATATTATTGTAATTTCTTTTGTATTAATAACTAGTGTGTCATGTTTATTCATGTAATTTATCTTGTCATAATTTCAAGACATAGAGCTAGATAAAGCAATTCTTTCAATTGTCTGTGTATCCTTTATTGATGTTTCAATATTGCATATGACATTGGTCTCCCATTGGCAAGCACCATGTGTCTATATTTAATATTTAATATACGTATCCTTAAGAATCAGTTTACTGTATTACAAGGATTTGCTTCTAGAGGACTTCAGATGTTTTTCCTGAACCTTTTAGCAATCCAGACTTTGCTATCATCACCTTTAAAACAGAGATCATTGGATTAAATATCATTTGATAAAAATAAGGAAAAAAACTTAAAATTTCTTACTTTTACAAAGATGAGCATATCTTCAAAGTTGTATCATATATGTATTGTGGTCTATATACAAGAATAAGAAACCTTCATCCTATTTCTAATAATGGTATAATCATGAGTACTAGCTTTTAGCATATGGCTGATGATTGTATTAAGTATTATTCCTAGAATTTTGTCACATTCATGCATGTGAAGTTCTTAAAACAATCATGATAAGCAAAAGTCCAATCTTTATAATATTTTCTGAAAAACAAGTTCTCAAGATTCTATTTTAAGACACAAAGATCAATGTATAAGGGTTGAAGACCCAGATATAAGCCCACACAATTACAGCCATTTGATCTTTGACAAAGGGACCCAAAAAAATCCAGTGGAAAAAGAACAGCATCTTCAACAAATGGTGCTGACAAAACTGGATATCCACATGCAGAACATTAAAACTGGACCCGTACTTGTCGCCATATATAAGATTTAATTCCAAATGGATCAAGGACCTCGATATAAGGCTAGAGACTATAAAAACCATATTTGAAAGGGTAGGGAACTCCCTCGAGCTGATTGACTAGGCCAACAGTTCCTAAACGGAAATCTAATAGCACAGTCACTGCAACCAACACTCAGCAGATGGGATCTAATGATAAAGAGGTTGTAACAGGAGCACAAAGGCAACCCACAGAATGGGACAAAATCTTCACCAACCATGTATCTGATAGAGCTCTATATCCAGAGTGCACAAAGAACTTAGAAAACTAAACACCAAGGAAACAAATGGCCCAATTAAAAAATGGGCCTTGGAACTTAAAAGAAACTTTACTAGGGAAGAAATTGAAATATATAACAAAGATCTTAAAAAATGCTCTACATCCTTAGCCATCAGGGAAATGCAAATCAAAACTTCCCTGAGATATCATCTCACCCTGGTCATGATGGCAAAAATCCACAAAACAAACATCAAATGCTGGAGAGGATGTGGCCAGAAGGGAATTCTCCTACATTGGTGGTGGGAATGCAGGCTTATACAACCACTCTGGCGAGCCGTCTGGCGATTCTTTTTCTTTTTAATTATTTATTATTTATTCAATTGTGCATGTATGCGTGTGTATGTATGTATATGTGTGTGTATGTATGTGTGTGTGTAGAACCACGGGCGAATTCGGGAACCACCATGGACTCCTCCACCTCCTCCTTGTTTACTCTGCCCCAGGATCACAGGCTCCGCCCACCAGGACTAGAAACGCAGGCTGCCTCCGCTTCTGCCTGGCATCTATACGTGGGGTCTAGGATCGGAACTCAGGACCTTCCACCTGCAAGGCAGAGGCTTAACCCCTTAGCCACCTCTCCAGTCCCGTCTGAGGATTCTTAAAGAAGTTAAAGATTGAAATGCCATATGACCCTGCTACTCCACTTTTGGGAATAACCCCCCATACAGCAAAAATTCACCTCAATAACACAAGCACGACCATGTTCATAGCAGCACTGTTTACAATAGCAAAGTCATGGAATCAACCCAAATGTCCAACAGTTGACAAGTGGATAAGGAAAATGTGGTAAATTTGTACAGTGAAATACTACTCAGCCATCAAAAATGATGAATTAATGAAATTTGCTGGGAAATGGATGGAATTAGAAGAAATTATATTGCGTGAAGTATCCCAGACACAGAAAATTAAGGGCCGTATATACTGCCTAATAGGTGGCTCCTAGTACCAAACCCACTTAGTGACATACTCAAAGAAAAATCTCTGTAATACCTACAGTAATTGCAAAGATTATAAACAGGTGAGAAGGGAAGGAAGGCCCGTCAGAAACAAGGAGAGAGGGGATCATGCTACAGGAGAGAAAACAGGCTGCCATCAAGTACTGCAAGAAGTGACATCCAATACCCATCAGGATGGAGCCAATGGCGGTCCAGGAACAGCAAAACTGGAAGAAAAAAAGAACAACAAACCATAATTCAGAACATCAGAGACCCTACATTAATCACCAGGAACCAGGCCAGCCTAATCTCTCCCCATACCCAAAGCTCAGGGAAATTTGCGGAAGAGGGAGCGGTGAGATTGTAAGAGCCTAAAGATGGGGAGGAGCAATGCGATGTGCAAGCTACTCCACACACATTAGGGGCAAAGTAATCATAATAGGACTTTGCATGACCTGCACAATGACCAACACGTCATTGAACCCTCAAAGTCTAGCACGCATCACAGGCTCTAAGATCCTTAAAGGCAAGGGATTAATAGCCACAATAGTATTCTGATAGTAAAGGGCAAAACAGAAAAGAGCTCTAGGCAATGCTACTGAGTCCTTACACCTCATCAGAGAGGAGGACCTAGAGGGAAGTTTTACATGCACACTAAAGGATGTTCCTGGAACAGGGGTGGGGTGAGAGTGAGGCACTGAGAGAAAGGGAGGGAGGGTGGAAAAGAAGGGGAAAGGGGGGAGGGAGCAAGAAGATCCAGGGAGGGGTAAAGGGAGGGAGGGGAATGGGATACCTATCAAGTTTGTATGAGTGGAAAAAATAAATTAAAAAAAGATTCTATTTTAGATCTCAACACAGATTTCGTGAAATGGATATTTTAGTGACTTTGATTAATTGAACAGTCTTCAACATACACACATATTTCATTTTCAACTGTCAATTAGGAAATCCTATTTGAATATAATCTTTTTGTATGTAGTTTCAATACTCTAGATGTAATTGATAAGATGGAGTTTTGTTTTAATGAGCATCTTGATAAGAATTTGAATTGTTTAGTAATGGCTTTATCATAGCAACACCTTACCTAAAGAAATGTCACACCAACCAAAACTTTTATGAAAAGCATTCTTTATCTGTGCCCTTTCTTTGCTTCAGAATTTTAGAGCCAACAAAATAAAATGCATTCACATTCTTTCTGTCTATCACACAGGTTTGAGATAGTTTTTACTGACCTTTCATTTTAATTGGAGAAATAGAAGTAACTGAAAAGAATATCAAAAGGAGGAGAGAAATAACATGGAAACAGTTTTGGAGAGGATTGCAATATTAATTAATAATTTTCTCGATAAACTTAATATACTATATTAACTATATATTTGTAAAAGACAGTTTCTGGTACTATGAATTGCCATTTTTCTACTCATGACGTGATTACTGAGTTAGAGGGATTTCTCATCAAGTAAAAATAGTTGACAGCAAAACTGTTGACCTAAGTTCAATTCCCAGAACCCACACAGTAAGACAAATCAACTCCCACAAGTTGTCCCTTAACCTCCGCACTCAAATGCTATGAAATCTCACTTGTACATGCTCTCATACACATACACTTAATAAATTTTAATAAGAAAGTGGATTCCCCAAAAATACTTATCTGCTTTCAAGCAACTGCCTGTGGAAATAAAACGTGTATGTTATTCCTGTGAACCCATGATGCAGTTAAAGTATTGAAGTTCAATTTGAAATGCCATCTACCTGAATATATATTTAAAGCAGACAAAGCTTTCTAATCTGTGGTCTTCAATGTATAAGCAATGCAATTTTGTGGGTTTTTTTTACTGTTTTTTTATCTGTCTATGACTTAGGTTAACACTACATATAAATTATCTCAAGATCCTGATTTGTTTGAACAGAATTTTCCAAAACATGTGACATACCAGCATCTTTTCAAATGTTCAATAACAAACAGCATTTGTTGGAAGACTTGTATGGTACATTGGGGAGAATAAGATTTAAATACTTTTGGTGATTGATTGTATAATGAAGAATTCCTAAGTAAAAATCATAGATATAACTTGTCAAACTGAATCTTTTCTTAATAAGGGTAAGTAAATCCTTAAATACCGTAAAATTACATATGGGGTTAAAAGCAAACTTCTTAGTATATGATGTCATGTTTCCCTATTTGTAAATTGTGGGATAACTTTCTGATTTTGATCAATAGGAACATTTCATATTCACAATAAGACATCAAATCGCCTTGTAAAGAGACAGAGAAAAGAAAAAAAAAGTCCCTTGCACATTGCTTCTTTTAAAAAAAATTACTGTACAATCAATAGGTAGATAAAAGAAAAGAAGAAAATTGGATTCATAGTATGAAAAGAGATTTTCCAAAGACTGCATTCTTCAGTTTCCCAGTCTCAGAACTCATTTGAATAGTTTTGCAGGTTTTTTAGGTGTGAGAGCAAAATCTTCTAAAATTTTTAGCTTCTCATTGTCTTGTGTTTTATCATATTTTTGAACAAAAACTATAATTTAATTTTTGAATTGCTAGATGTAAAATGTTGGATTCCCAAAAAGAGTTATATGTGTGTGTGTGTGTGTGTGTGTGTGTGTGCACAAAGAGACATATTTCAGGTACATAGAGTTACTTAGACATTACAACATATCTTATGAATTATTCTTTGATATATGAATATAACTTAATACATGTCAATGTCATTATATAAAGTTTTTACATAATTACTAATGCTATTTTCAAATTCTTAATCATAAAATTATTTCATTTTTTAAATGTCGAAGTGGCATGATAATAAATTTGAGATAATCATCTGAATCCTTTACCGTTGCAGTGTGATTTATACATTCTTCGAAGGAAAGAAAATATATAGGAAAGAAAGAAAAAGTAAGGGAAAAAAGAAATGTCAGAAAGGAGAAAAAAAGCAGAGGGGAAGGGAAGAGAGGTAAAAGGAAAGAACAGAAGGGAGGAGAGGAGGAAAGTAGGAAGGAAGAAGGACACAAGGATTTGTGCTTTAATTAAAAGGAAGAAACACATATTTATTATCTATTTACTAGCAAAGCATGTTCTAAGGGTAAAATGACTCTTCTCTAGTCATGTTCACTTCATCATTTGTATTATGACAGTATTGTTAATGTTTAGGCATATTTTGTTAAACACTGAAATCCTGATTTCACTGATTTGTAAGACACATTGATATGGATCCAGTCTCTTTTCCTCTTTCCTCCTGCAGGAATGTTTCACAACTAGTCATTAGACTAAACCACAACACTGGACTCCAGAATAAATAGACCAACCATGCCATGAGATATTCACCACATTTGTTTTACTTAATGAACAAATCAGACATCTTTCCCCTAATAATGTCATTTCTTTCAGTCAATATAACAAGAGTCTTTGAAAATTATTTACTTTTGATTTTCAGAACCTAAATATATGTTATTCAGGCTCTTCAGATTTTCATTTTTAAGTACCTTAGAGGTCAGTCTACTCCAGGCTCCTACCTCGCTGCACAACTCATCATCCTACCTTTGGTTTTGACTTCATTATGTGAACTCACTGTTAATAGAATCATTCATCTGATCACTTCCCACTTTCAGCAGGCTTTCAACTCACAAGCAGGATCATGTCACCCTTTGGTACCTAACCTAGAATAAAGTATCCTAATATTTGTCATTTCTTTATCTATAAAAATGATTTGTGCTCACTTTCTAGATATCTGTCCTATGACCTTTATCTACTCTATGTTGTGTTCTTGCATAGAGAAAAACTTTATAATTTGGAATTCATTAGTCCATGTAACAATGTTTCAAAGAAAACTTTTATTATTTAATTTTGAAGATTCAACCTTATGCAATCCCGTCATTAGAGAAACCAATTGACTAATAAGTAGATTAATAAATAATACTATTTGAAAAAAATGAAATCCCTAAATCTCAAACATCTATTTAAATAATTTATGTTAAGAAATATTGATGGTTTTTAGTCTTCTCTGATATAAATGAAATTTAATCAAAATATGGGTTGGAAATTGATAGCTTTTATTTTACATAAAATGAAGAATAACAGTGAAAGGAAATAAATGGAAATACCTCAGTAGTTTTGTCTTTTCTTGACTTTCTCCTTGCTGGATAGTTTAAACAGTACCAAGGAATACTGGAGAAGGTTCTGGGGGAGAGAAATAATCACATGCTCCATCAACAGCATAAGATCTGTAAGTTGCAATATAGAACACCAAGGAAACAAGTGATCAGAGTGGTATAAGTACCAAGGAGCCAACCAGCAGCTTTCTGATTGGACTCAAGACTAGATTGTCAGAATCGTACCCATCTCTGTTAATGTAAATTAGAACGATAACTTAAAGAAGGGAAGGAAACAAATCAATAAGGGAGAGCCAATAAACTTATAGGTAGGAAGACAATACATCAAACTTCTCTACAGGCAGTTGTTGTTATACCCATAGATAGGAACTCCCAGTGGAAACCTTTGGTCTAAAGCTGGATGAGTGAAGGGAAACACACACATCAGTGGGGTGGCCTGAGGAGAAGTAACTTGTTACACTATGGAGGCTTGAACCCCCATAGGAGTAGACAAGCCAGAGTGAACCCTGCGATCCATTGACACATGCTGATGGGAAGAAGTAAGAGGGAATAGTGAAGGGAAGAGAGGGGAAGAGAGGCAGGAGGGAGGGAAGAAACCTGAGATGGATATGCAATATGCTTGTTAAAGTAGAAGCAATAATAAAAATAAAAATATATATTTTTGTCTTACACTCTCATGAAGACTATGAGAATAGGAACCAATTTATGGAAGCATAAAGCTATTTTAATACATTAAATTGTTATTTTTAATATTTAAGTGGAATGAATATTATGTTTTGTGGTCATACATATATGTGAAATATCAGAAAATCAATGTCATTGTTAGGACTAACAAGAGATTCAGACCTATTTTTATTTCTTAACATTAACTCAAATTTAAGGAGGTCTTACAAAGTATAAATTAGAAATGAATGCTTTTCCTGGATTGGATATAATATACAATAATTAATTAGTCATTCAGAATAATGGATAGGAAAAATGAGATGTGAAATACTGTTAATTTCCCTAAATACAGTTTAATTTCTTAGTTTTATTTACAAATTTAATCATTATCTTACTTAAAACATTTTAAACAAATATAACAAATATATAGAAAACATATCAACATAAGCCAGTGGGATAACTCAGAAGGTAAGATACCTGCTAGCCAGTATGATAGGTTTCTCTCTCCCTCTCTCTCTCTCTTTCTCTCTCTCTCTCCTCCATCCCCCTCCCCCTTTCTTTCTCTTCCTCTCTCTTCCTTCCTCTCTGTCTCTTCCTTTCTTTCTAATCCATATATAAACAAAATAAATAAGAAAATAAGTCAAATTGAAACCAAATTAAACAAATTATAAACTAAATAATCTAACAATTTTATTTGGTTTTGGGTACAAATATTTTTCTCACATTTCAAATCTGTTACAGACTATTTCTTTGTGGTATTTCTTTCTGGATAATCTGGTACTTACTGAAAGTGAAATGTTAAAAGACCCCTACTGTTACATTATTTGAGTCTCTTTATCTGTTTATAACCATTATTATTTGCTGCAGTTGTTTGATACTCCAGTATTGGGTGTGTATATTTAGAACTGAAATTTGCTCTTGCTGAAATGAGCTGTTTCTCTTCTGTTGATGGTTCTGCTTTTAATCTGTTTAAGTCATTTAATCTGATTGGCTTCTACTTGCTTTTTAATTCAATTTTCACGGAATATATTATTCTATCCTTCCACATTCAGTATATGTATGTCATGAAATATAACATGATTTTCTTGCAAGTAACATATAGTTTACTCTTATTATTTTTATCCATTCAATTATTCTGTGTATTTTAACTAGGAAAATTAATCCATTTATATCCAAAGTAATTATAAATACAAAAAAGATAATATTTGTTCTCTAAATCTCTTGTCTTCCCTTTCTTCCACATATTTTAACAAATCTTTGATTGTTACCCTGTGAATTATTCTAATAGTATTCATTAATTCCTTATTTAGTATTTCAAGTTTGTCTTATTAAATTTTTATTTGGATTTTGGGAGATGAATTAATGGTTAATACACTTGCTGTGTAAGCAATTGGACTAGAGTTTGGATCTCCAAATTCCAGGGAAAATGTTTCATTGTTGTGGTGGGTTGACTATAATTCTAGCCCCAGAAATCATATCGTGGCATTTCCCTGAGCAAATTGGATATCCAGAGTAGCCCTATTTCCTAGATCTGGGTTTAATTGAACACCCAGTCTCAAAAAAATAAGGTGAAATTTTTCCTTTGTAATTTCCATGATGCTTGCAAAGCCTCTTTTGATAACAATAAGTTTGTTGAAATAATGAGATAAGAAAATAATTTTTAAGTTAGAAAACAAAGCCTTTATGCTATTAATATATTTTTCACTGTATTCTCATGTTCCATGTACATTTGCATCTCTTTATATTGTCTCTTTCAATATTAGTTTATTTAGTTATTGTATTAATTCTTAGCATCCATACTAACAATATGCTTCTTAGTTATTATGATTTATGGATTTGTCAATATACTTACACCGATCAGTGAGTTGAAAGCTTCCTGATGTTTCCTGATGTCACTTACTAACATTTGCTTCTTTCAGTTCAAAGAACTCTTTCTGGTAGGACAGGCCTGAAAGACATATTTTTTTCTCTCCTCTATCTAGTAATATATTTTTGTGCTTTTAAAAAGTAACATTGCAAGAAACAATATTCTTACCTTGAAGCCTTTTTATGTTAGTATTGTTAATTCTCATGTCATTAAAGTTGATGAACAATGTATTTCAAATTGTGCCATCTCTATGTTATTTATTTCTATTCTCTTTCTGTTTTATGAATTTTATATTTTATTTTTCAGGACTTGACTATATTTTTGTTAAATATTCTGCTAAATTAAATATGACTGGTGGTCTTTAATGCTCTTGTGCATGAATATGTCAGTTTTTTTAGTTCTTGAGTAAACTATCTTTCTCATTGACATCAACCAAGGCTCTCTTGCACTTATGTAACCTATTTGCTGTTTAATATTTTAAACATTTCATTTTTCTTTTTCTTGTTTATTCTCTGGCTGTACTAATTCAAATGTCTTGAATTTGAGTGCCATCATTCTTTCTAGTTTAACCTATTCTGCCATTGGAACCTAAGATTGTGTTGTAATTTTGCTAGTATATTCTTCTTTTTTAGTTTGAAAATTTGTTTTTTTTTTTCATTTTTTCTCTCTCTGATGACTAAAATTTGTTCTTTGGCAAGGTCATGCCTTCATCCCCGTACCCTTCTCCTATAATTTCTTCACTACAAATTTCTTTCCCAAATTTATGATTTCTGGTATTATGCTACTCTGAGTAAACCAGGGCTATCTGAGTGACCATGATTCTGAAATTATGCATTGGAATCTGGTCTTCTGGTCACTGTGTTCTCCATGCTTTTTGGTACCCAATATATTCTAGATATTGAATGATTCCATATATTTTCCAGTATTAGTGGTATGTTTGTATTTATACTTGTTACTGTCAATATCTTAAGTATTTCTCTTATTTTATCATAATTTCAGATCATTTTTAACTATTTCACCAGTAGAAAGTCAAATGCAGCAACAGTCACAATTTTGCTTTTGGTACATTGTTGCTCTGTTGGCATTAGAGAATAATTCATGACATATTTTCATCAAATACAATGTAGCTGTTTTGTGCTGTGAAATTACAGCTTGTCCTATTTCTGAAACTTGAATTGGTCTATTGCTTCATCCTGAATCACTGGCCTAACTTCAGGAAAGGTGGTTGCTTCAATGTGAGCTGTCTCCCACAGATTTATCTGTTGAATCTCTTATCTGATACTGCTGTTTGGTAGTGTGTTTGCATTTTTGAGTGGTAGAACGTTTCTGGAAGAAGGTGCCTCCAGTCTTGCTTTCTGCTATGTGAGTCACTCCTTAATGGACTATATTCTCTCTGTAAGTATAAGACCAATAAATCTTAATTTCTCTAAGTTACATTGTTGTCTCTCAGCAGCAAAACTGACAGTAACATCCACAATGTGATTTTGCCTGAGTTTGGTCAAAACCACCACGGAATGACTCAGGCTAGGTTTCTCAGACCTGACTTGGTATCTTCTCCCTTTCCTCTTTGAAGCAGAAAGTCTGGCGATCATGTCTTACTGGGTTTAACAATTAATTTGTTAACATAGTCCTGTTGATACAAGTGCATAGTGTTGTGTCATTCCCTGATTAACTCTCTGCCTGGCAAGACAATGTCCCACACTAATAATTACCCAACTATTAAGTTGGATCATGACCCAAAACGGCTACTAGTAACTAGAGATATTGTGATATATTTTTGTTTTGCTTAGTGCTACAGACTTTTTTCCATATTTCTGTTTGTAGCATACTTATTTACATTGTCAATCAACATACTTCAAGTGGTTTCATATAGACATGCATTCTTTTTCTTTAGCCATTTTTAAAGCTCTACTTTTTAATAGTTATATTTGGAAGATTCAACAGCATCCATGTGCTGATTTTGAGGAAACACTTCTCTAGGCAGTTGCTTCTGCAAATAGGGAATTCTTTCAGTATTCTGAGTTTAGACTCTGTACTTTCAAATGAATTTGCTTTTTCCTTAGTCGTAGCTTTGGACAGTTCTGTTCTTATTCTCAGCTTACCTTTCTTATGGTTACTGTGAAGAAAATGTTTTCTCATTAGCAGTACATTTTCTGGTAGTAATTTTAAAATTTGAGAGTTTTTTTTCTTTGAAAAGTTGCATATTTTTATACTTCTCTGACTCATTCATGGCTTTTTTCACTTTTGACCTAGATAAATGGTGAATAAAAACCTTACTTTTGACTGAAAGTTATTTTACTTGGAAATTTACTCTACCACACATATTAGTACATTTCTTTACATTAAACTTCACTCAAGTTCTCAGGACATGAATAGAATACAGATTCTTGGCCCTAATATAACCTGAATGGACATTATACTAATTTCCTAAAGAATTCTTGTTTCCCTCAGATACCCAAGGTGTCCAAGGTCAACTATTTGTATTTCTCTTGACATTGTGATCTTCTAAAGTCCTACCAGAATGGCCCATTAAGTACTTTTGAATATTCACAGATTTTGGTAGCTCTGAATTCAGCTTTCTTCCCCATTCCTCCTGAAAAGGCCTTCAAATTACATTGTTAATCTTATCATCCAACCCCTTTCCTGCTATCAGATTTCTGTGTTAAATACTTGTCTCATTGTTTGAACACAACAAAGGCAACTTATGAAAGTAAAAAACTTTATCTTTGTAGACAGTTTGAGAAAATATTGTCCATTTTGGTTTTCACATAATCTGGAACTCATCAGTACCAAACTTTTCCACATACCTCTAACAAGACAGCTTCAAAGGCTGAGTATCACATGAATAGGTTTATCACAACAACAACAACAAAAAAGATTCCACTTCTGGTATTCATTTTCTTAGTTAATTTTCTCATTACCAAAACATAATATCTAACAAGAAACAATCTAAAGAATGAAAGCAATTACTATGGCCTTTAGTTTAGTGATATTCATTCCATCAGGGTGGGGAAGGAATGACTGAAATAATGTGAAGCCACCTAAAAGTTCCACAATGTTCCCAGACAGTACTTTTAGCTGGGTAATAAATGCTGAAACACATGAGTCAGTGTAAAACATTTCTTATTTAAAACAAAGTATCTTTTCACACTGAGAAAAAAGAAAAAAATGATTGCCAGATTTGTAAATTTATGCTGTTTATCTTCAAATTTTTTTCTTAAAATGCATAAGGGATAATTTCATAGATTTTCAACATAATATTCTATCAAAACTAGATATATACTTCCTAGTGAAATCCATTTGTTTTGCACTATTATAGAAAATAATTTTAATACAAAATTTAACCTGGAGTACATATATTCAAATTCCTCTTTATATTTTAAAGCTCAGAGTTTCAATACTTTGTGAAAATTACTGAAGTATATACAGATATCTTTTATTTTTGTTTATTTTTAATTGTGTATGTGTGTGTGTGTGTGTGTGTGTTTCTGTGTTCATCAGAGGGCACTGTCTGTGCCTGTGGAGGTCCAAGGGTGACTGACATTGGGAATAATCTGTATTGGACTATCTCATCTTTGCTTTTCTCTGGAATTTCCCAGGCCCTCCCTTCTAGGACTGGAAGTATAGGCCATTGCCCTTTCCATCTGGCATTTTTTCTGTGGGACCTGGATCCAAACTCAGTACCTTATATTTGTGCAGCAGAGACTTACCCTCTGGCTATCTCTCTAGTCCCTATGTCCACTGTTATGAGATCTTCAATTCAGATGAAATTTTATCCTCACTTACATATGAATATATATAAATATATATAAATATATGTATACATATAATATATATGTGAGATTATTCTCATCCTTACAACTAGTTAGTAGAGAAGAAAGGAACTGATCTTATGTATCCAAACCCATACAATAGTGTTGTGCTTTAAACACTATTCAATATGGTTCTCTTCCAATTTTCTCCAATAATTTTCTCTGGTTCTCTATCATAACCTATCTTACATCACATACAGTAAGGAGAAGAGCAAATAGAAAGGCAAAGAAACTTTTTGAATTGGATTTTGGTCACATGCAATTATTTCCCTTACTTTAAAACCATGGATTTAATTTACAAAACTCATTGCATGAACTTACTCAATTTCAGTTAACATGAAATATCTAACTTATGGATCCATGCCTTTGTGTTTTGTGAGATCTCTGAATTAAAATTAATGAGATATTTACATATCTCCAATAGATAGCAAAAGATATGATCAAAATTAAAGTATGAAGGATTGTACATACTCAGACCAATCGTTTATTGATCAGAGAATGTAGGGTTCCTGGTGTGACAGAAAAATACTTGATTTCATTCCTGTTCAAAAAAAAAATGCCTCTTCACAAATGCTCCCTGCAACAATTTGATCATTTGCAATTGAGGGGCCACTTTAAACCATAATAATACACCCAAGGCAGTCATGGTTTTGTCCACAAAAAAAAAAAAAAATTACAAAAGGCTTATGCAGTAGTTTCAGGCACCAGAGGGAACAACTTCTTCCCAGAGACAAACTTTAAAATGAAGTGCATGTTCCAAAAAGAACAAAATGTCTCTTCAGAAGAAAGAAGTAAATTGATTTGCTGGAAGTACAGCCAGTTTCTTCCAAAAATATTATGACAAGCTGACCTTATTCTACGTTTCTTCTTCCTAAATCATCTCTACTTTGATACGCAATGACATTTTTTGAAGTATTGTGGTAAATTAGGGATAAAATGGTTTATTTAGATAATAGCTGCTTCTAAAAGACAGAATGACACAGCAACCTACAAGTACATAATTCCACTGAAAAGGACACAAATATTCAAAAAAGTACTTGACAAAGTGGATTGCAAATCTAATAATTGGACATGTTAAAAATTCCAGTCTTAAATATACATAGGATTCTTTCACTTGTAGAGAACTCCCCCCCATGCAACATATTCCATAGTTGTACTTTCATGTTGTAGGGAAGATGCAGATTTTGATGTTAATTCCAAATACTACACCTCTGACATCATATATCTATACATATATACATATGTATAAATGCCCTAATTATTCATTACCAAAACCTCAGTATTGTAATCTATAAAAACAGGGTGGAAAAACTCTTAAGTCCTACTGGAAATGTAAGGAAGAGAGAGATAGAAAGAAGAGAAAGAGAGAGATGGAAGGAAGGAAGGACGAAGAGGAAGGAAGGAAGGAAGGAAGGAAGGAAGGAAGAAGGAGGAAGGAAGGAAGGGAGGGAGAAAGGGAGGGAAGAAGGAAGGAAGGAAGAAGGAGGAAAGGGAAGGAGGGAGGAAGGGAGGGAGGGAGAGAAAGGAAAGAAAGGAAAGAAAGGAAAGAAAGAAAGAAAGAAAGAAAGAAAGAAAGAAAAGAAAAGAAAGAAAGAAAGAAAATGAGAGTTGTAGATATAGCTTAGTGGTAGAAACATCATAACAAAACAAACAACATAACAAAAGAAATCAAAATATTTATCTATGATTTCTAAATATTAAGGTCTTTTAATAAAATTTTATCTTTCTCTTTTTTCATTTAGTTGAGAGGGATTTATAGAAATTCATTTTTAACAAGTGAACTTATCAAATCTTCAGTCTTTATGGGATGCAGTATTCTTGGTTCATTATAAAGCAGGAATTACCTCTCTCCACTTCTACACTGACTAGACTACACATTTCCCTCTGCCTCTGTCATCATAAAAAATCCTCAATATCCAGCCATTCCTGCATGGCAATTATCCCTTTCCATCATTAGTATATGTGCCACATGTTCTGATGAGAAGTTCAGGCTTAGGGATAAAGGTTCCATGGCTGGGATATGTCAATTATTCCGGGGCTGGTACTTTTCATTCTTTGGGGTGTGACTTGCCATGTATGGCATACCATAGACAAATTAGAGGAAGTATTCTTATTCTCTATTTTTAAAATAAAAAATAGGGCAATGTTGTTTCAAATAGTTAATAATACCATTGAATTTGGTAGTAACACGCAGAACATGTTAGATATCTAGAGATTATTCTTTATTAACTTTTAAATTCTAAGGTATATAAAATAATTTAAGGGCTTATTTTGGAATTCTCAAAAATTAAAAATATATTAAATCATATACTCTCAAAAATGTATGTGTACATATATATACACATGCATATACATGAATACAAAGAAAGAAAAAGTATGTTCTCTAATATTTATAACTCAAAGGTTATTAATTACATCTGAAATTCATCTATATTTATCTGCTTTTTGCAAGAATCTTATGCTATTGCTTTAAAATAGGCATGAAATGATTTAAGAGAAATTATGTATATCATTACTTAGCTTATATAAATAAATCATAAATGCATTGGTTTGTAGATAATCGAACTTTTACTTTTGACCAATAAAGGTATATTAAAACCAGCATACATGTAGACGTACCTCTCAGGACTTATAATTATTCTGTGCACAAATTGTTCCCTATATGGTGAGTTCTCTCTGTGTCCCTCTCTATATCCATGTCTCTTTCCCTCTCCACTCCTTTCTTCTCTCAATTTCCTTCTCTTGCTCATACTGAAAGTCATCCTTATAAGAAGTTAGTTCAGATTGGGCTGGTGGCATTTAAACTAAAAAGAGAGACCTAATCAGAGAGTAGTGTTCTTCCCAAATTTTTTTTTCTTCCACATTTTTTTTTTTTTTGCCTAATCATACAAGCTCAGTAGGTATCTCCATCCTTTCCCACCCTGCCCCCTTCCCCAATGGTCCCTTCTTGCACTCCCCCCTTTCCCCCTTCTTTTCATCCTCTTTCCTTCCTCCCCCTCTCCCAGTGCCTCCCCCTTCCTTCCTCCCATTCTCTGGAGCATCCTTTTGTGTGAAAGCCAAACCTCCCTCTGGGTTCTCCACCCTAGTGAGGGTTCAGGAATCAATGGCATAGCCCAGAGCCCCTTCTTGGGCTCCTTGTTAGTATGGGAACTCTATTATGACTGCTAATACCTTGCCTCTAAGGATTCTACTGCCTGGATCCTTCTCCCCTGTGATCCATGCTAGACTTTGGGGGGTCGTTGACATGTCAGCCATTATGCAGGTCAGGCAAAGTCCAATTCTGGCTGCTGTAGTCCTAACTTGTGTGGAGTATCTTGCATATCATTGATTCTTCCCGTCTTTAGCTCTTACAATCTTGCTACTAACTTTTGAGTGCTGCTTGATTTTTTTTTAATCTTGAAATTATTAGCATTACATTTTATTTTCCCTTACAGAAATAAATTGTGTACTTAGAACAAGAAGAGGCAATGTCTGTCTATTACCAATCTTGTGAAATGTTTAGAGGTCCCATTGAAATTAAATGATCAGGAAAATATAATCTGTTAGTTTTTTATGTGGCTGGTAATTTGCCTCATACATAAGTGGTGGAAATTTTCTGATTCGATTAGACTTTAATCGTCTCTGACAATAGAACCGGATGTGACATGTAACTTACATGATCTTTGGTTAACAGCACATGGGTACTGTTTGCCTCTGTTTATATAACTCTTTAACAGTTCTATAACACCAAATACTATTGTACAGTCTTCAAATTAAAACAAAAAGAGATATATTTCTTGTAGTACTCAAATTTTAAATTCACTGCACTATATGTGCTTGTTGTGTGTGATTGTTGTGTGTGTGCATATGTGAAATTTCAAACGGGTGCTATAATAATGTAAAGCATTAAAAAACCTCAGAAATTGTGCTCCGACATGGATTTATCCTAGACAACAGTGCAAATCTCTGATGTAAGAGAAATTAAAAGCATGTGTTACAGAATTCAGCTCTAATTTGCAATGAATTGCTTCAGTAAAACCACTTATATCAATGTTGTTAATCTTAATGGTTGCAAGTGATCCATGTTTTAATAATCCAGACCATCGGTTAAGTACAGACCTCTTTTTCTAATTAAGAATGTTTGACCACAAGAGGGAGTTCCTTGCCAACTGTTTACTTATCCTCAGCAAATACCATGCACCAGAATTTACAAAGAATAATCCCTTCAAATGTATTTAGTTACATCAGTGTTTTTGTGGCTGAGAAAATTATGACAATTTATTTAAATTTAGGCTTTCATAAATTACTAGAAGGAGGGAAATTTTGGACTATGAAATTTTAAGCTTAACATACCAAAGACACATGTACATGATTTTGAAAATGGCTTCAGCATTCATACTTGACAAATCACAGTTCAGCAACTTGTAGAAAAAGAATAAAAATAAACACTGATACATATGATCCTTTTACACCAAAGAGTGAGCTATGACACACCAACTTACTTTGTGTAAAGAAAATCCTCTTTGTCTTTGTTTATATAAGCTAATATGTATATTTTATCAGATTTGGTATCACTAATGAGTACAGTGAAATGTGATTTTGAAACCACAAAAGTAAATTAGGGCTTTTTAAAACAGAAAATAAAAGCTAACATTCTTTCCAATAAAGTCGTTGGAAGACAAATGAAATCTATTTTCTTCATGATTGGGTACATTATATGCCCAATGGCTGAACCATGTATTGCAACACTAAAAGTGATTTTTTTATAGGAATTTAACTTAAGATCAGAGCATTCTAGTAAAGTATGTTCTGACATAACTTTGAAAGTACCAGTGTAATTTTGATTTGTTTTAGTATGTAATATTGTTTGATGTCTTTTTTATGCTTTCAGAAACTTTTCATTTAAAATGTGTGTTCTGTTGTTATTACTAAGTTACACACTGGACAGCATCCTTTCCCCCTTTTACAATTAAGGTAGAATCTTCTGTGTTCAAAGTATGTGAGCTCCTAAAGACAGTTATGCTAAAGTACATATTGCAAAAATTAACAAGTGTAACAATGGTAAATGCAGTAATTTTAACAAAACTTATTTGGAGTAAGTGACTGCATCCAAAACGTGTTCCTGGTGTGCCTTTATTATACTGCCTGTAAATAAGAGATATAGAAGAAAATACCAGTAATTCTTTTTTGCTCTTCCCACCCACCCCCTGCAGTTCTTAAGATTCTTTATTTTATACTGTTTTGACACATTTTTCCACATGAATTCATGAATTTTTAGGACCTGTTCTTTCACGGTAATGGGAAATGGCAAGTCAAAAGCAGACTTTTTTGGTGACACAAGAAGTCCCAAGCCACCAAAAAAATTCCTTCAACCAGATTCTAACACACACACACACACACCATATAATGAGTTTAGCAGGGCAGCACGTGGCTATACATATTTAACATTGATCTTCAAATACAGCGAAACACATGAAAAGATATATGGCAACATGAAAAATAAACATTAATTAAATTTCCAGAAAAAGTAGACAGTACAAACTTCTAGTACAAAGTTGATATGGTGATTAATCCATTCCTTTGAATTTAAGACCAAAAACTAATCAGGATAAATGGAAAATTTATCTCAACTTTTTCAGAAAGTGCTATTGAGATATACTTTAATAGGTAATTTTTTTTTTTTTAATTTTTTTTATTTGCACGCCTCGTATGTGTCTGTGTGTGTGTGTGTATGTGTGTGTCTGTGTATGTGTAGAACCACGGACGAATTCGCGAACCACCATGGACGCCTCCACCTCCTTCTGCCCCGGGATTCACAGGCTCCGCCCTACCAGGACCAGAAGCGCAGGCCGCCCCCGCTTCCGTCTGGCGTCTATACGTGGGATCTGGGATCCGAACTCGGGACCTTCCGCCTGCAAGGCGGAGGCTTAACCCCTGAGCCACCTCTCCAGCCCAAGATATACTTTATTACATATTCTGTGGGATTAAAACTTAGTTGTTTCTTTCCATTCCATGTTTCCCTTCTCTCTTTCTCTCTCTCTTTCTTTCTCTCTCTCTCTCTCTCTCATATACACGGGCAATCACACACATACAAACTCACACAAACACAGGCACACACCAACATACACAAATATCTACACAGAAACACACACAAACTATGTATATACCTTTCTGTAGAGTTAACAGTACTGAGAATCTCAGGGGATATCTTGAAAATATGCTGAGCACCATAACTTAGTGAAAACATCTGGGTATTTTGGTCTCCATGATGTAAAAGATCCAGATGTTTGAAAATATGTTAAGCGAAGAGCAAGGGAGTAGTATGTGCATGTGTGTATGTGTGTGTGTGTGTGTGTGTGTGTGTAGGTGTACAGAGTCTTTTGATTTACTTCTGCTTCCTATTATGATAAAATCTTCATCATCACAAAATCTTATTTGAAAGAACATTTTTTAGAAAATCAAATTATAAAACTATAGCCATTTACATTTCTAACATTTTATTTTGAATATTATCTCATATTATCAGCATACAATATTCAAAAATGACTTAAAGAATAATACCAATTGACAGAAAAAAATGATTAAATGTAAACAATTCTATTTCTAAAAATTAGAGTCAGCAGTTGAGATATGTGAGCTAAGCGACTTTCCCATCGTACCATTCTCTCAGATCTTTCAAAATCAAACCAAACCTCAGAAACTTGATTATTTATTTAATCCAAGATTGTCTTTGTATATCATAGTAAGTAGCACCCTAGAGGTAAGGACAAAAATGAATTTATCCTACTGATTACTCTATGAAACACATATGTTAATATATGTAAGTCTAGAAAAATGGATCGGGTTTTATTATTTCTTAATGACTTGGTTTTGCTTAATTTACATGTTTTAATTACTACCAGAATCATTAATATCTTTGTTATTATGACACTTAAAATTTCTAATTCCACAAACATAATTTAGAAACAAGCAAAAATACTGTTTCCTTAATCTATCTGAATCCTCAAATAAGAAATAAGTGTGGTTCCTGAGAGTGTTTTAAACATGATAAAATGAATACTTTTTCACATCTAAAATATCTTAAACAAATTCCAAGAAGTCATTCAAACAATATAGTTTAAAATATGCCAAGATGTCCACATGCTGCCATTGGACTGAGGGCTTCAGTTAATACTGAAAGGAGCTATCTTTAATAGCTATTGGGTGCTCAGCAGGACAAGCAAGCCTGGAGTTAGAGATAATGATACTTGTTGGAGCGGCAGGGAAGCAAAAGAGAAAGCCATCGGCCTCCACTGGCTTTATAAAGCATATGGGAAGAAATGAACATTCAGGAGAGCATGATAACAGATGGAGATACACCTGAACATAAAAATATTTCTTTTTTCTTCCAAGTCAATGTGAGGGGCTATTTCAAATTAAATGGAATGTTGAGATACTTAAAAGCCAGAGGTCCCACTGAAAATCATGTACTTCAGAGTATCTTTTCTATTTCATTGTCTCCATTCTGTTTCAAGCCTTGTCATTACAGAAATTCCTGCACTATGCTTGTTGCCTTTGACTCTTCCATATCCAGTGATGTTCTAACTCATCCTGCTCAGTTTCAGGATCAAGGCCAACCTTTCAAATGAGCTGTTACAATTGTGTTAACTCTTCATATCGATAACAACAAATTTGCTATATTTGCATTCACAGTCCCTTCCCCTCTTTCCTAATTTCAACCTCTTATTTTTTTTTACTTGCACTATTCTCTCATGACTATTCTTTGTATTTCTGTGTCCCTGAGAATTGTCATGCATGGAGACAATTGCCCTCAAGTAGGAAAGCCAAATTTGAGACAGTGAATGAAGTTGCTTGTCATAATCAGAAATATTTATTTATAGGTACCATCTCCCCATCATTTTTGCTTCCCTGTGGCATGTAGACTATATAATATACATTTTAGCTTAAAGATTGCCTGTGCAGTGCATAATAAGCTCTACAGAACTTATTTGGTAAGCTGGTGAAATAAGTGTAGCAGGTGAAAGTACTTTGCTAGGCAGGCCTGGTAATCTGAGATTCAATCTAAGAGTTCACAAGATGGAAGGAGAGCACTCAGTCCCCAAAAATCCTCTGATCTACTTAAGTATACCGTGGTACAGATATCCACACTCATACAAATACATATACAAAATTAATTATTTTGATTAATTTATTTAAGAAAATAATTTGTGCCATGCTGAATTAATCAAAGTTTGAAGAAACTATTAGTTTATGATTATGTAACTAATTTTACATTGTTATATATTATATATATGTTACATATATATTACATAATGTTGTATATAATAGGCATTCAGATATTTTAGCATTCCTGACTTTAACAATTTCTCCTATTCCTACAGTGGCCAAAGATGACCACTGTGAGAAAAACAAGCAGAGTAAAAAAGGGAGATGGAATGAGGGAATAAGGTTTGAAAATATCATAGATTCACTATATTCATTTACAAAACATGAATAAAATAACAAAATGAGTAACATAACAAAATAAATAAAATCTATTCAATAAACTATAGCTAAACTTTTGCCAAAAAAGAAGGGAAATAAAGTACAAATATGTGCTCAATCTCATATTCTAAGATATTACCTTGAGAGATTTCCTTGGGAAATTTGGTGATTTTGACCAAAGTCCCAGTTTCTGCAAGGAACACCCTTTTCAAACATTTTCTAAAACTTTTCCTTTTGCCCCCAGGTCTATATTTGATATTTAACTCCTGTTGTTGCTAACTTCCAAGGTGCCTTTATTTCTTATAACCTGATTCAAATACAAGAACAAAAAGAAAATTCCTGTTTTATTGCTTTTTGTTTATTTTTTGCTTCTTGATAGCAAACACCTTACTAACTGAAAACATTGCAAACATGCTTAGATTTGGGACTCATATACATCATATGTTTACCAAATATATATTCTTCGTAACTATGAGAATTGCCTAATAGATGCTTATCTTTTCCAACTGATATAACGGCTTGAGTGTGAATAAGTTCAATGAAGTCTTGGTCACCAACAGATGCACTGTTGAGAGGTAAATCTGATGTACGTTGACATCATCTTTGCGTTAATTTACTCATAAGTTAAATGACAACAAGGAAATAGAACATGGAAAGCATACCTTCCAGGATATTCTTTGTTCCTGTTTTCTTCCTGTCTCTGTTTTCTAACTGCTAGGCCACGAGCAACTCTCTTCCTCCAGGACCCTCTGCCATGTTAGTTTGAACCATGACAGATCTGGAAACAATAAAGTGGCCTTGAACTGAAACCTCTGAAAATGTGAGTCAAAATGAATCACCCCTCCTTTAGGATGACATTACCGGGCATTTTTTCACAATGACAGGAAGCTGATTGATACAGTTATTGTTAAAAAAAAAAAAAGTGATCCTAATTTTGTTCCTGTAACAGGAAAAGGTGACTGCCACTAAACCCGATAGCCTCTGTTTGATCCCTAGAACCCATGAGGTAAAAGAATAGAAATGAGTTCTGCAAATTATCCTCTGACATCCAGGCATGTTTCATATGACCCATTTGTACATGTACCTGCACTCAGATGACAAAAAAATCACTTTAAATTATTCTAAAGTAAGAAATTGTCTCGATTCACATAACCAGCAATAATTTTATTGATTAGCTTAACTTTTATTTTCAGCACAAAAAAAAACACTATTTCTTCTGAATATAAATTTACCGCAAATTTTCAAGATGTGCGTGGACAACTTCACTTAATAGCTAATATGATATGAAATCAATATACCAGGGAACCTAATACCACATTGTTAGTCACAATTTTATCATTATTTCACTTCTTGTTAAATCTTTTTTTGACATTTGCAATTTTTTAATGTTGCTTTAAATTTTTTTCAATTTAATATATATATATTTTATTTATTTTTTCCCCAATCACACAAGCTCAATAGGTACCCTGGTCCTCTCCCTCCCTCTACCCTTCCCAGTCCCCCTTGAACCCTCTCCATTCTTTCCCCTTCCTTTCATCCCCTCTTTCCCCCATCTCCTGGAGCATCCTTTTGTGTGAATGCCAAACTTCCTTCTGAGTCCTCCACTTTAGTGAGGTCTTGTTAAATCTCTTAAGATTTTTCTAATGTTGAAGTAATCTTTCATTCATTAAGGCAAATTTGATTTTAAATTTTCCCTTTAATGAGTACATTGCCTTATATTCTATTAGAGTCTAACTCTTATTATCTAGTGTGTAGTTTACCAGGAACACATGTTAAAATAGTTTATAAGACAATTCTGAAAATCACTTTTGAATGAAAATTTTCAGAAACTTAAATCAATAAACTTAGAGTGTTAGTTGCTTTTTAAGAAATTAGGAAAAATCAGAAAACAAAATGTATACTAAAGCCAATTTTCTCCCTTAAAACCTACACATTTAGTCTGAACTACTATATTTTAAAGAGTAGCATGATTTTTGTGTGTTTTTAAATGCCTTTTCATAGCTGAAATATCACTACACCAATTTGAATCCAATTTTGTAATTAAAAATTGCTCCCCTTCTGTGAACTTGTAGTAATGTTTCATCAAAAGCAGATTATTACAATCAAATTATAAACTCCTAAAAATGAAGGGAGTATTGTAAATGGCAACACCCACCCAACCTTAAGCACAATATAGCAGTGCAAACAGCATTGTGCTAATCACAGTAATCCCGCCTGCTTTAGCTGCATTCATGCAAATGACACTTTAGTACAGATGTGCCACCCATTTGCATGGTTAATGGCATCATTTTTTTGTCCCTTTCTTCTCCTCTATAGTATGATCAGCTGTTGTGCTTAACATTACAAATTCTATGTGCTGTTCCTAGCATTAGTGGAAACATAAGGCTGGTAGTTTCCTTGTCAGTGATTTAACTAAAACATGCATATGCACAAAAAAGCAGGAGGTGTAGGAGGAGGGGTGAGGGTGGGAAGAGGTGGTTAGTGCCTGGCTGAGGCTTCCCTTTGTAAGAGACAACTTTTCAAAATGTTTCTGAAATAGTATCCAGCTTTTTAAAAAATTTTCGATCTATCTATCTATCTATCTATCTATCTATCTATCTATCTATCTATCTATCATCATCATCTCTCTATCTCTCTATCTCTCTATCTCTCTATCTCTCTATCTCTCTATCTCTCTATCTATCTATCTATCTATCTAGTTAGTGTGAGTATCAGAAGATATCATGTGTGCTCCTGAAGTCCCAAAGGTGACTCCAGGAATCACCTGGATTGTTCTGTTTCCTTTTTGCTTTTTCACTTTCGAGTCAGAAGTACAGGCCACTTTCATTTGCCCCTAGCATTTTTATATGGGATCTGGGATCTGAAATCAGGTTTTTTTAGTTGCAAGGCAGAGTCTTAACCCCTGAGCTATCTCTCTAGCCCAGTATCCATTTTTAATATATGACAAACCATAGTAATTTCCCTGCTTCAACTCTATGTAGAACACATTGTACTTAAATGGGCTGTGATGTAGCTCAGTGGTAGGGTGTTTGCCTAACATGAGTGAAGTCCTGTGTTTGATTTTCAAGCAATGAAAAGTAAACATCTAAAAAGAATACTTCACATGTAACTTGAAATCACAAAATAATTCCGAGGTACTTTTTTGTGTCTCATTCTATCTCTGTATTCCACTGTAAGTTTTGTAATTTGGTCCATGAAACTCACGGCCACTTATCGAAAATACAGATTCTATAATTTTATATATTGGCAAATTAAAAAAAATATGAACCTCTGTCAATTCTTCCTGTGAATAGGATATAGTCAATTCCATTGACTTATAATGTTGGGATGAGCTCTCCTAACTTTATAATGGACAGTGACTAGAAATGTAAACCAAACACAGACCTTTTATTTCTCTCAGTTACTTGACTTCTGAATTCACTGAGCAGCATAAAGGTGTACATACAGCAAACTCCTCATATTTTATATGAAATTATATTAACTTAGGGCCAGCAAGAGAGCTCAGCTACCTTGGAGACCACGTGGTGAAATGAGAAAACCAATCACACATGTGATTTTCTCTCTTTTTCTTTTTCTCACTCTCACTCTTTCTCTTAAGTAATGAATAATGAACTTTTAAAAGAACATAAACCAAGAATATATATATATATATATATATATATACACACATCACATATAAATATTTATAATATATTTTTACTCACTGGGTTTAGACAAAGGATTCTTAAATGAAACAGGATCCACAAAAGATAAAGAACAGAAAGCATGATTTTCTTTCTTGCAGGTCGAAAATGTTTGTTTCTTTTGAAATTTCGTAAAACAAATTATGTATCTTACAAAGGAATATCTTACTTTAAAGAATGCACACATATTTGTATATGAATGCATTCACATATATGTAAAAATATCTGAATTTTAAAGAGAGAAAACTAGTGATCTAATGAAAAAACAACGAACTATTTCAACAAACATTTCACCGAAGAAGACATAAAGTTGGCAAATATACATCTAGATTTTCAACTTAAGTGTCTAAAGACAATTATTGAACCATGTTGAAAATTACAAATCTTTTAGAGTATATAAAATCAAACTGCTGACTATATTAAATACTAGTAACTTTGTGGAGCATCTGGAAATATCATCCATATCTGATGAAAATATAAAACAGTGCAGTCACTCTACAATTTGGAAGTTTCTTATAAAAGTTTCCCTGGGCACTTGCTCACACATGAATCATATATCAGCAGGTATACCATTGAGAAAAGCATTCCCCAGGTCCCATTGAGTAATAACCTTCAGCAGTCTCTCAGGGAACCTACACACAAAAAAACATGAACATAAGAAGTAGACTGGCAGGGAAGAAGAGTTGGAATAGAAAAAGGAGATGAGATTGGGAATTATGGCTCAAAAATGTCATACTCATACACACTTTGTATTCATCTATGAATCAATAAAAGAATAAAAATTTTAAAAAAATCATCTCTCTGTGTTTTGAGAAATATGACAGGGCTGCTGTCTCCACATTCTTATCAAAGCTGAGTTTGCTTCCACCAGACTTGTATAAGGTATGTCTGTCAATAAATCTAACAGGCTTGTATAGGATATGCCTATCAATAATTCTACTAGGCCTGCAAAAGATATGCCTATCATCAATAATTCACCATGGAAAGGGTAAGATCTTAGCAGGACCACAACTCCCCAGGATACTATCAAAGGTTGATTCAGGGTAGGGGTATTATGGGAGTAATTTTCTCAGTTGTAAACCCACTGATATATTTACCATGTTCTAGTAAGTATCAGATGCAGGCAGTCCAGAAGGAACTCAGTAGGCTGCATATACAGGGAGAAGTCACTGTAACATTACAGTTTAGCCAATACTTAAACTCATAGATATTGTCTTATTTTTTACAATTCCCTAATCAAAAACAGCTTGGTTATTTTTTTTTAAAAAATTTTCATTGTGTAAAAATATTGTATTGGATGTCAGGAAAAAATAAGGAAAGTCGAATATACAGTCAAATTTTATGATGCTCTGGAGCATTTACTTTTCACTCATATAAGCCAGGCACTAAGTATGCTAGGAAAAAATGATAAACTTGCCCAGTCTAACTTGCTTATTGAGGCACTTGTTTTTGATACCTTCACTCACAAGAATCTATTACACAGTTGCCTTCAAGAATACCAAATGTGAAATGTTAAAAAAAAAGTAGAGTCAAAATTTCATGTTCTTAACCCATCTTGCTCTTCTGGGCCAATCATGGATAAAATAGGTCACAAGGATTTGTTGTTTTTGTCATTGTTGTTGCTCTTATTTCATTTTGAGATGATATCTTACAAACAATATAGGCTGACCAGTAATTTGCTATTCGGTTTCCTTTCTTTAATTCTTTTTTAATATTTTATTTATTTATTTATTGTGTGTGTGTGTGTGTGTGTGTGTGTGTGTGTGTGTCAGAGGGCACCATTTGTCCCAGTGAAAGACCAAGAGTGACTTACTTTGGGAATCATTTTGGATTATTTCTACCTCCTTTTTACTTCACTCTGGGATTTCCCAGGTTCCACTCAGCAGGGTCATAAGTACAGGCCTACAGCTTTTTGGAACTGGGATACAAACTCAGAACATTCTGCTTGTGAGACAGAGTCTTAACCTCTGAGTATCTCTCTAGCCCGTTTCCTTACTGCCAAGCACCTTAGTTGGCTTCTTGCTGTTTGCAGAGCTAAATTAATTTAATTATTTTTCTCTTATGAAAACTTACTTTCAAGACTACTCTCCTATTATGAACATGGAAATCTTATCTAACCATCAGAAGATGCGACTCTTTCATTCAGCTTGTTCTTTAAGGACTTTTTATAGAACACACAGCAACTTTTGCAGTCATATTTTAAAAATCAGCTGCTAGTCAGACAGTAAACGATTAGCTTATCATTGAGAAGAATATTCCATGAAAAGAAGACCTTAAAGGGGGAACAGAGAGGGCAAGAAAATAGGGGATAACAGTGAAAATGCATGTATGACGATGTCAAGGAGAAAAAAGTAAAGTTTAAATGAATGAAGGAGAAAAGCAGATTTCCTAACGTGACATTGAGAAGAATTGGCTATCTCTCTCAAAATCTGAAAATGGTTTACCTCAGATTATTTTATTTTGCAATTGGAGACACCTACACTCCTAAGAGAAATTTTCAATATCAAGCAATTGTTAACTGTAGGGCCACAATTCTCAGAGACCCGACCAGAATTGGTGCCTTACCATTGCATTCTCTTTCCCTTCACAGAAAAGCAAATTGAAGTATTGTAGAGAAAGATAATGGATGAAAACAAAATAAAATCTAGGTTCCTGAGTGTAAGAGAATCTGGAAATATGATTTTTATCATTCCTTGTCATGTGAAATGTTTGAGGTACAGTAAATAGAATTGCAGTGATGCTGAGTTAGCTAATTCATAGTTTCATTACCCATGTAAAGTTAAAGTCAGTGCAGAGCACAGAGTAATTCCATTTTCAATGTTTGTATTCTTATTTTGTGATTGTTGTAATTATTGATAAAAGTAATTAGTCTACAGCATTAACATTTCAAATCTATCTGCATACTGGGAGGAAAAAGTGATTTAAATTATAAGGGAGGAAGACTATATATATATCTATTAAAATGCATAGGCAAACAATATTTTAACGCATGCCCAATTTACCCTTAAATATGAATAGGATTGGTTTTGTTTTTTTTTTTTTTTTTTTTTTGCTTTTGAGTTGAAGTCTCACTGTGTTTTGCGTGCTGGCTTCAAAGTAGCCCTGTGTTATAGCCATCATTCTGTATCAGCCTCTTGAGTTGGTGGACCTATAGACATACGACTACACACAGCCTCATTAACATGAAACTGTAAAGTAGAAATAAATTAAAATATGTTCCCTATTTCTTTAACATTGCTATATATGAAATAAAAGATATTCAAGTATATTTCGTGACTATTTGACATTTTTAAAAAGCTACACTAAAGGGCATTGTAAATAGTCAAGTGAGTATTGAATTATTTAGTCCTTGGGAAAGTCAATATGTCTTCATTTTTACATTCTTTGATTCATGAGGAACTTCCTGGTTTCACTTTGCTAGATTTTTTTTCTTATATTTCTTTCCATCTTTTCATTTCTCTTCAATCCATCCTATCAATTTCTTGCTCTATTTTTCTCTATTTTTGCTTGCATTAAACATTTGGGAAGAATTCCTTTATTTGATAGGTTTCCCAAAATAGTAGTTAAGTCAACATGTAATATTTAACCATTGTGTCTTTACTTTAATAATATTTATGAGAATTAATATGGTGACTGGTTTTTAACAGAGACTGAAATCTTAGCTTAATTCTACCTTTAGTAATCACAAAATCAGATTCCTAATCAATATCAATTAATCAGTTAAACGGGATATTTTTGTGACTCTTGTTAGCTTGAACTGATCTGGATTTTTTGTATTTCCTTTTTTATTCTTCCATTTTTCTGACTATATGTGTATATGACATATGTGCATTTGCACATTGGCATGAGGGTGCAGTCTTGCACTTGTGGAGGTCTGAGAGTGATACTGGGAATCATCCTTCATTGTTCTTCTGTCTTTTTCTGCCTACTTCAGACTGGTTTGAGGCTGGATCTCTAAACCCAGAACTTACTGCTAAGAGTAATCTATTTAACCTGCTTGTTTTGGGGATTTCCAGGCTCTGTCATCTTCTGGGGTTGACATTACAGGCAAACTGATGTGCCCACCCTGCGTTTTACATGGGATCTGGGAATCCAAATTCCAGTTGTTCTGCTTATGTGGCAGGAACTTTAACTACTGAGCCATCTTTACAGAGCATTTTTATGTATTTCTAAACCCAAGTTATCACAACTTAAAAATCCTTAAGACGGCTAAGATGTTAGACCTTGACACTGCAGCTACCTGATTTTTTGACAAAGGATGAAAAAACTATACATTTAGAGGATAACATTTTCAACAAATGATTTTGAGAAAGTTAGATATTAACATTATTAATATTAGAGTAAATAATTTTTATCTGTTTTAAATTGACTCATTTTTTTCCACTTTAACTCCTAGTAACTTTGACAAAATTCCTGAGCTTTTCAAAAATTAATAAGATAATCAAAATCAAGTAAGAAATGGGCTAAAAAAAAAGACACGATATTAAAGAACTGACCAAAGAAAGATTTTTGATATGAATAGCTTATAAATCTGAGTAATTTTAACTTGTGTAGGACAGAATGGACACAACTGATAGTAAATGTTGAGAACTATAAAACAGTATGTTAATTATCCTCATAGACAGTGAATTGTTATACATAGTTTGGTAATAAAACAACTTTTGAAAATTTACAATCAGTATACACTAAAAACCTATAACTTGTCTGTATAATATTTATTTAAAATAATAAAATATGCCATGTATGTTGCTTTGAAAAGTAATTTTTTCTTGACTGCTAAATTATTTATTCATTTTCTGGTTGTAACTTAATTTAATAATAAATACTGTTGATTAATATTATTGAAGACATTCAACACAGTCGTTTTAATTTCACACTTATACATTATATAATGATCGTTAGGGATTTCTGATCTTGATTATCAACTCACAAGATTTAATATCACTTTGCAACAAATCTTTGGCCAAGTTTTTGAGGGAGTTTCTATATTAAGTTAAATGAGGTGGAAAGACCAATCCTTAAAGTGGGTAGTACTAATCTAAAGTCTCAATTTTACAGAAAAGTGAAGAGAGTTGAGCAGCTGCATTTATGTCTCTCTGCCTCAAGTATCATTTATATTGTACTGGTTTTGAGAGAGTCTTAATGACATTTTCTGTTGCTATGACAAAATACCTTACAAAGGAAAGCTAAAAGGGATTTGTTTATTTTAGGTTAAGTTTTTAGGGTATTAGGAAGAAGACCAGTCATAGGTCTATTGGAAACTCATTAGATCTCATTGGAATCCCTGAATGTTTCTGTGTAGTTGTGAAGTGAAGCTTAAATTGCAGAGGTGACCTGAAAATTTTGAAGATGCCAGGAAATTGGTACATTAACAAAGTAAAGCTAGATACATTGAGTAGAGCCAGCTCCGTAGAATGGCTATTTCTGTTTTCATCTGCAGAGGTGGAGGGATACTTCAAAGAACAGATGCTTCCATCTCAAGTCTTCTATGTCCAACATAGAGCTATAGGATTGGATTTTTGTCCTTGTGATTTTCCAGTCTGATATTCCTTTTCTATTACCCCATTTCCCCCTTCTGCAATGAAAATGTTTTCTACTTCTATTTTATGTTGGAAGTGTGTTATTAATTTTTACTGCTATAGAGAATCACAGCTAAGCATTTACTGAGTTTCAGAAGAGATTCTGTGTTTACACATTTGAAATGTTGGATTATGAAAACGTTTGCCTACCAACTTTACAGCAATGTGGTTTTCATAGTTATCTTGCCTGCCAACTTGATGGGATTTAGAATGACTTTTAAAATAAGAACGTGATCATATCTTTGAAGGATTTTCTAGGTTAGACTAATTGAGGTAGGAAGGTGTACTCAACTATTGTCTGCACTATTGCATGGGCTAGGGTTCCAGGATGGCTGAAAGGGGAAATAAATGAATTTAGATGAATGAATAAAATAGACAACCCAGATGCTACGCTTTGACACTGCAGCTACCTGATTTTTTTGACAAAGGATAACAAAAATATACATGTAGAAGATAACATTTTCAACAAATGATTTTGAGAAAGCTAGATATTAACATGCAGAAAATTCAGTTATATCATTATTATTTACCTTGAATAAATTATTTACCTTGAATAAATTATTTCCCAGTTAGATTAAAGACAACAACATAATACCTGATTCTTTTAAATCATTACATATTTATTGCTATACTCTTCATAACAGCTAGGAAATACAATCAGCCTCCTGATCCATCAAAACTAGCCTACATGTCCATCAACTGAAGATTTGGTAATGAGAATATGATACATATATGCAATACAATTTTATTTATGAAGAAAGATGAAATTTGCAAGTAATTGCATGAAGATAGAAAAATTATACCTAGTGTGGTAATGCAGACCCAGAAAGATAAACATCCATGTTTTCTCTCATATGTAGACATGACAGCTGAGTTCTGTATGTTTAATTTGTAGTATCTTTAAGACTCAGAAAACCAGAAAGAGTACATGGGGGACATTAACAGGGAGATCATAGTACACTAGTGAAAGGAATGTAGAGAAGAATACACTGAGGAAGGGAAGGGGGATGTGAATGGTGGGATATAGGAGTCTCAGAAGCAGAGGTATGGGGAGGTCCAATCAAAATGAAAAGTGGAGGCAATGTACACATGGGAATTACTATATTGAGAGTCAAGCAAAATTGTAAAAGAGAGTTTTAAGGGTGAGTTCTTACACGGTTACCGCAATACGAGTCCTAGAAGCAAGGGGATGCTTAACAAAAAACCCAATAACAGCTATGAGATACAGCCATAGCAATTATTGGCCATGGAGAACCCTAAACCACACAGTATCTTGCTATTTTTACTTAAAAATATCTTTTTTGTGTGTGAGAAATGGGGAAGACGGAGGGAGGAAAGTAGGGAGAGGGAATTCACACTATATCACATAGATGAAGGCTTGAACTGGCATTACCAGGTTTAGGGAGGGAGTGTGCCTTACCCACTTCACTATTAAACTATCTTCCTGACCCTGTTGTCATTCCTTTTGTTGTCCATCAGAACTAGATGACAGCACCCTGTTGCTAAAGACCCCACCATCATGGTTGCAAGGTATGGAGAAATAAAGCTGAATGAGTTGGAAACACTGTTGGCTAGCTTTCATAGTGCTAGAAGGTGCTCTGCAGGATGCTGGTGAAGGAAGGATATCAATAGTCCTACCCAGCTGTGAACCCTGTATGCTACAATACCAGCATGCCAGACATAATGTGCCCACCTGTGCAATAATGGCAGACTATTATAGGTTGGGGGGTGGGAATTACTATCTACTCTCTGATTGGTTTTGAGGCCCACTTCACAGAAGGGACTCCATACCTGATACCATAAAAACAGTTGAAAATCTATGCTTGGGGAGATCATAGACATAGAAAGAGGAACTCACTACTGTTGTTTAAGTAAACTGACATAGCATTAAACCACTTTTTTAAATATCCATGTTTATATCCACAGACAAAAGGAGTCTGTCTATGCATGATATGATAATATCAGTCAAAAATATCTAGGGAGGTCATAAAGGTAGAAAATGCAAGGGGAACTCACTATTGTTGTTTAAGCAAATTGACATAGCATTAAGCTGCCTTTGAAATATCTATGTTTAATCCACAGACAAAAGTTACTCACAGCCTTAGTCAGAGAAGCCTACCTTTACAGTGAATGCAGACACCCAATGCTTTCCAAGATGCTGAGACTAAGTGACAGTTGAGTATTCAACTCTAAGCAAGAGATTTACATCACTCTTATAAAGCTTAGGGGCATAGTAGAAGAAAGAAGGGAAGTATCTGAAAGCCAATAGCTAGGGAGAAAGCTTCAAATGATTTTCTTTTGAGCTTGACACACCAAAGCAACCATGGTCTCATGGCAGTTGTGGTGTTTTTGTCAACCAGCCCTGTAATCATTCAGTTATAGATGAGCTTAGTGCTCAGGAGTTAATACCTAACTATTGGCTACTACAGGTTCTGGAAGAGGTCAACAATTTTCTTCAGTTTTGAACTCATTGCTGAGCCTGCTAAGTTCCAAAGGATAACTTCACATCCTTGGCCATGCAGGTGGTCCTGGTTAGCTCAGTAAGTTATTAAAAAAGAAATTCATCAATATGAGAAAGGTATTTATAGGGAAAAAGGAATAAAGAATGAAGAAAAGAGTAAATAAAGGAGAGATCAGTCAGTGCACAGTATGTACAAATGTAAAATTTTTAAGATAATGAATTTTTAAACAGAAGAAATGGAGGCAGTATTCATTCCTCACTTTCTGATTGCAGATACAATTACTTTAAGCTCACCATGAAATTACGGACTGTGAGCCAAAGTTAACCCTTCCTTCTTCAAACAGATTTTGTCAGGAATTTGTCACAGCATCAAGAAAGTTAAGTCACATACAGTATCAGTCAAACTGATTAATATTGATTACCACCTATGCCACACATTATAACTGAAGGACTTGTTCATCTTGCAAGTAAATTGATCTTTAGACAAACAATATTACACTTCTCATCCCTTCAGCCATCCTCCTGTTCTCTGCCATTATAAATTTGTTTTTTTTTTCATGTGTGGATGAAACTACAAGCATTTCCCTTTCCATTTTCTACTTTATTTTATTTTGCCTAAAATCCCCCATGTTTTACAGCTCTGAAATTAACAGAATTTTTTTACATATTGGAAAAACATCCCATTGTATATACACACTGCCATTTATCCATTAATCTATGGATTAAAATTGGGTTTATTTCTTCTCTTAACTATGGTGAAACATGGTATGGTGACCATGGAAGTCTCTGAGATAATGATTGCATTTCCTATGGATACATGTTCATAAATTATACTGCTGGATTGTGTATACTTTTTACTATGTGTACCTTACTATGTAAAACATTGATTAGCATTTGGCAACTGTATCTGTTTATATGGTGGACTGTGATAGTTCATCACATATGTTCAGTGTGGATGATAAAACTAGTATAAGTAAGCATTATTATAATCTTTCCATTTCTTTATATTTGGATTTCTTTAGCTCCCCTAATTCTTCCAAAACTGTATCATAATTTACTGTAAACTGTAGTTGAGCTATTGTGCCACTATATAATAAAACTTAATATTTCATTAATGGTGTTTTGGTATGTATTTAACAATCTTCCTCTTTCTCTTTTCTCTCCACATGTTCCAATAATCATTAATATCCATTTAGAATGTCTTCTAAGTTTCCACACATACAATAGAAAATGCAGTATTGGTTTTTCTGTGTCTGAAATATTTCATAGGGTGTGTGCATGTGTGAGTATGCATACATGTGTTTGTGTATATGTACGTTTGTGTTGCCACATGGTCACAAATGCATATGGAAATGAGAGGAAAACATGGCTTTCATTCCTCAGATGTTGTGTATCTCGCTTGTCTGAGAGAGAGTCTCTCATTGGCCTGATCATTTCCAAGTATGCTAGAAATAACTGATCAGTGAGTTCCATGTACCTATCTGTCTCTACTTATTCAAGCCCCTGCCACCAAACGTGGTGATTTTTTTTCTCTTGTGTCCTGAGGATTACATATGTTCAATGTGGACAAATAAAATTATTACAACTAAACAGAACCATAGTCTTGTCATTTCTTTATATTTGGATCTTTTAAGCTCTTCATTCCTAGTTTTGGTTTGTACAAAAATTCCTTTGCTGACTAAGCAATCACATAAGTCCTATTTAAATAAAAATATGCCCTTTACCTCGATCCATTTTGTGACAAGTGATAGTATTTTGTAGAGATACCATAATTTCTATGTTCCTGAATCTGTGAATAAGTATCCACACTCATTCCCAGGTCTTCCTCATTTTGCTTATTGATGTAATAACAAAGGGAGTGCAATCAACCTGTTAATAAACAGATTTCATCATTCATGTATATCCTATTAATCATATGGTTTTATATCCTCAAGTTTCTGAGGAATGTCCATATTGTTTCCTATAATGAAAGTAGAAAATTACATTCTTACCAACAATATGCATGAATTCTCTTTATCCCACACCCTTGCTGTTGACACTGTCTTTTCTCATTTCACAAACTATTTTTTGCACACATGTGTGTATATTAGTGTGTGTGTGAGTGTATGCATGTGTATTGCATGTACCTGTTGAGGACCAAAGATGACTTTTGGATTCATCTTGGATTACCTTCATCTCTTTTTTGCTTTATTCTGGGATTTCCCAGGGATGGAAGTGCATGCTACTGACATTTCCACTTGGCATGGGACCTGGGATCTAAACTCCAGTTCTTTGGTTTGTGAATCAGAGTCTTAACCCCTGAACCATCTCTCCAGTCCCACATTTTTGTACTACATGAATATTAATTTTCTAAAATATTGAAGTTGATCTGTCACTCTTATATTCATAATTTGTATTCTAGTTTTGAATATTTATTAAGCTTTGTAATAACATAAATCCACGTGAAATTTTTCTATTATATAAGATTCTTTCTTTAATACACTAATTAGTTATTTCTACTTTATTCATAAATTTCTTCTGGTTTTGCTTCCTAATCTATAGGGAATAGAAAATCATATTGTTACCTAGCTTGAGGCTTGAATAAGAATGCAGTTAGTTAGTTCCTAAAGGTAGCTTAACAAATTTATTATGTAGTTTCAGCTAATATTTAAGTATGCAGTTTACTTAGACAACTAGCTTACTAATTTTTCCTGCCTCGGGGAGAATCCTAAATTTCAACATTAAAATGTTAATGACGTAAAAGCATTAATCTTGGCCAAAAATAAACAAGCAATAAGGTAGTTTAAATAATTTTAGGCATGTGTGAATCAATAGAAAACTCAACATTAATTAAAATGTGTTATGCACTATTCAGAAGGATTATAATTTCTGCAAAAGTTCACTTATAAATGCTGGAAGATATCTGAGATATCACACATATCTGAGAATAGCTAGGAAAATAAATTTTCAAAAAACCCATAATTTTGTACATTTTGGTTATTAAGTTCATTTTGATGAATAAGATCACATAGTGCATATATAAAACACATTGAGTTTTGGCCTGGGGCTCCTCAATTCATATTAATGCTCTACTGGACTAGTAATTACTAGCTATGCAAACTTGACCAGATACTTCACCTATTTGTGCCTCAGGTTCCTCATTTATACATGAAAACTGTGGTCACACTCTTGTAATGACATGATTAGCTTGGCTATTAGTTCACATAAAGGTTTCCAGAAACAGTTCAAATATTCACCACAGAAGCTTTGTCATTAAACTATGAAATAAATGCAAAGATATAAAAGCAAGATATCTTCATTAATAGCTTTAATTTTCCTACAAATGACAAGTTTTCTGATTATATGTCACAAACTTGTTTTGAGACATCTGAGGTTTGCATGGGCAAAAATGATGGCTCCTTTGTGAATATCATTTTAAAAAGCCAAAAAGAGTCAGTGAGTCACTGATATTTGTTTTATTATTTTCTTAAAGTAGCAACAACTGGTAGCATCTTTTCCATATTTTTTTTAAATTGCTGTTTGCATTAACTAATTAAGCGATGGGATTTTTTAAATTAGTGGAATGTTTATATGTGTTTATGCTTGTTTGTATATTTAGAGGCAATGAGGGTGAGATTTTAATACAGAAGGAAGGAAATGGACACTAAAAAAGTTCAAGCCCATTCAATTAAAAATCCTAACCTGATAGCTTTATGCAATTCAGAGTTAATGAACTGGTTCGTATTCCATAAAATAGTACTTTTTATCATATGAAATGGCTCATAGATCGCATATGAACATGCCTAATATTTCTGGAGCATTACCCTTCAGAAGTATAATCACACCACGTATCAATAAAGATAAAATACACCGTAAGTGAAATTTTGCTTTCTGGCTGCTTTGGAATTATGCGACTAACAGTCATCAAGCGATTCAAAGGAGAGATTCCATAGCTCTGAGAACATAGGCAAGATTACAAAAGGTATAAATCAGAGAAAGTACAGAATGGGGCAAAGGTGACCTGTTCATAGATGACTGAAAGTTTCAATGTTCAGTAGTTCAAGGAGCAAGTCTGCTCCTGGTACTGTTTAATAAGAGTCAGAAGGTAAAAAGAGCAGTTGCAGTAACTGGAATGCCCGATAGTCCAATTGCACTGCCTTATACAATGTAGTTCTCTAGAATGATTGAGGTTTATAACAGTGGGAACTCACCAGCTAAACTAAATAACTTAAGACAAGCCTCCTCCCATTCCTCTGGACCTTACTTTTCCCATTTAAACAGATTTATAAGGCTATTTGAATGCTTTACATGCGCCAACTTTTAAACTTGGATTGGTACAGCACAATCCCTATTTTAAGTCGAAAAATGAACACTTTTAAAAGACATAAAGACAGGCATCCATCAAGGACAGGAGATACTGCCTGTGTTGTATTTTGCCTCTCTCCACAATGGGAAGAAATGGGAAGAAGAAGAATGAAATGTATGAGAATAGAAAGTATTTGTGAGAAGCCAGTTTGAAATCTGAAATACCCTGATGAAGTATTTCAGGCACAGGGGAGATACAGTCAATTATGGTGCAAAAGACATGGGTGGCTGGCAGAAACTTCAGGTAAGCTGGGTCACTGCCAACATCATGGAGGATAAAAGCTGCTGATCAAGAATAGACCCCACCCATGAGTAGGATGGGACAATACCCAACCCTTGTGACTGCCTTTCTCCAGCAAGGTTCTGCCTCTTAAAGGTGCCACAACCATTCTAAATAACTAAAGATTCAAACACATAAGCCTGTGGTAGAGAGGTCACATTTAAACTATGACAATGTGTATATTTGTTACTGAAGTTTCTTTAAAAAGCAAATCATATGTTTGAGATTAGTTATCTTTTGTAATATATTCACAGTGAAATATGTATATTATGTGAAAAATCCCTACTCATAACTGTCTTTCAATTGGTTGAGTGTTTTCAGTTCTGTTAATGATTACAAATATCAGAAAAATTTGATTAAGTCTCTGATAACAAATGATAATCATATGACTATATCTCAGACTAAATGCCTAGTGATAGTGGTACTCATGGCATTTGCCTTTGAGCACAGACATCAGCCAATCTCTTGAAATGCTATCACACATGTCCAATAACAATAATAGTAACCTAGGGAGGTTAATAGCACTTAGAGGAGGAAATACTTATTACTGTAAAATAGAAGTAGTCTGCATTTTCTTTGTATATTTTTGTCCAAGATCTTTTCATAGTGTTCTTGACGTCTATAATATCTACAAATCTCAACTATCACTGAAAGTAAACCACTCTGGAAAAATCTCTCTTTTATTCCCCTCTGTATATGTCACGAGTCTTGCCATTTAGTTAAACAAGTAAGAAAAATGTGTTGAATGAATACTTGGTAGTTTTCAATGCAGAAATTATTTAAACTATCCAATTACTGGTCCTGAAACATTTTATTAGATGAATAAATTCTTTCTAAGTATGAAGGTAGCCAGAACTTTATTAGCTCTTGTTTGTTAGGGTCTTACACTTCTAAGTACACACCAGTGCATCATTTATTCAGTAGTCATAACTGCCATGGATCTTATCATATGTCTACTACCACTTAGAGAAATAAGCTTATTTGAAATACTAAGGAGTGACTTGGTAAATCATTTTAGCTTGAACCCTTGCAATTCAAACAGAAAGATACATTCTAGGAAACAGGTTATAATCCTAAACTAACTGTGCTGTGTGAACTAAATTCCATTAATACCTAGATCCACATATTAGTTACAATTACTAGGAAATTATCTGTATAACTTACATTTGAAGATTACATAGGACATCAAAAAGAACCCAAGTAAGCATTTGGCTAATGGCAATAGATATAGTCTTAATAGTCTGTGAATTTTGACATAAAACAATAATAAATATTTTACTTTTGCAGAAGCAGGCTTTGTTGATGTTGTTCTTTCAGTAGCCTATGCATGTATTTAGGTAGTGTTTAGACTGTTGTTTTAAAGAAGAAATCCTGGTCAAATTGTTTGCATTCACTTTGGAAGTCCCCTTTTTAAACTATGCTTCTGGAATTACAGTGAAGCCTGAGGCCACACTGAAGGATAATTGAATGAATTGATTCTTGAGAGTAAATAGCATAAATAAAGGAATAATTTCCCACACTATGTTACTTGACTTCAAGAAAACTATTAATGCCATTAAAAGGCAGTCACAAAGACAGTACCATGGTTAACTTGGATTTTCACCCTCTCACTATCACAGCTAGAGAGCATTTCATACATTCTTTTACTTACGCGATAAATATTTTTTGAGGGCTTCTATGTACTGAACCTCTCACTTGACACTGCTCTTTAGTAATCACTCCCTCCTTGTAGAATGGAATATATTATTCTTTTGTGATATCTAGCAATTGCTTGAATAAATAAAGACAGCCAAGAAAGAATGAGTAAAAGAACAGAGGTTCTAGTGAGAGTAAGATGTGATACCTAATGTAGTTTAGAAGAATCACACTTCTGGTTTATTTTGATCTTGAATATGGGTATTATATCAGTATTTCAGAGATTTGTTCAAGATTTCTGGTCCAGTACTTCTATTTATTTGGAGACTCATTTTGTCTGTTATTTTTCAAGTGTTCTGAAACACAGGAAGTTATGACGTGACTACTAAGTTTTTTCTTCACTATCCTGTTCTCCATGTTAGTATAGTACAGGTATCATCAGAAACCTAAAATGTATTTCCAGATTCCTTAGCTAATCTGATTTTAACTAAAACTTATCAAGGTTGAATGTCAACATATTTCAAAAATAAACACAAATTTTGATGAAAAATGGAAAGCATGTATTAAGGAGTCCAAAGCTGAACTCCCGACTTCAAGCTATTTCTGTGAGATACTGAGCCAAGGTGAATGCCTTAACAGGATTTAAAAAGAAGTAATCACTGCTCATTAGTAATCACTCCCTCCTTGTAGAATGGAATATATTATTCTTTTGTGATATCTAGCAATTGCTTGAATAAATAAAGATAGCCAAGAAAGAATGAGTAAAAGAACAGAGGTTCAATCTAGAGAGACCTGTGAGTTTATCAAAGTTGAGATTCATAAAATGTTAACAGTTTGGCCTTTCAAAGAGGTCCATCTTGCATCCCTTGATCATGTCTGGATATATTCCAGTATTTGTCTCTTCTTATTCTTTAAGAACCTAGCAGATGTGCATTTAATTTTTTTCGTGTACAGATTGGATTTTGTATTGTATTTGATTCCTGAAGATGTCTTGAGTGAAATTGCATAGACACTGCAGGTTTAGTATCCTTTCAGCAAATTTATATTGCCTATCATATGTCTGCCAAAAAACTTCCACTATTATGATGTGTTCATCAGAATACTTGATTTTAAAAAAAAGTTTTTTTTAAAAAAATACATTTCAAAGATTCAACCTGTACATAGCTAATCTTTCAAAAATGCATATCATAACAATTCCAACAATTACATGGAGCTTAAAGAAAGAAAATGTTATAAGCAAGTTTTTTTAATAACCAGACTGAAAATATTCTTATCAATTTAAAATATTGTTATACCATTATATTTATTTTAGCAACCATTATTTAGGGAAACTTGCTTCTGATGATTCTGTACACTTAAATCTCTGATCTCTATTTTTAATTATTATTATTTCCGCTCATACAAACTTAACAGGTACACCGGTCTCCATCTTCCCTCCGCCTCTCCCCAACCAGCCTGCTCCCCCTCCCCTCTCCCTTCCCATCCCCCAGTGCTTCCCCCCAGGACCTCCCACCATCCCTGGAGCATCCTTTAATGTGCATGCCAAACTCTCCTCTGGGTCCTCCTCTCCGATGTGGTTCAAGGACCCAGCAGCATTTCCCAGAACGCTTTCCTTGTTTCTCTTAAGCTTAGGAACACTACTGTGACTGTCAACCCTAGCCTCCAAGGATCCTAGAACCTTCAGGCCATGCTAGACTTTGTGGGGTCAATAATGTGTTAGACATAGCGCAGGTCATGCAAAGTCCTATTATGATTGCTTTGGCCCTAACTTGTGTGGAGTATCTTGCATATCATTACTCCTCCCATCCTTGTGCTCTTACAATCTTAAGCAACTTCTTCCACAAATTTCCCTGAGCTTCAAGTTGGGGAGAGATTAGGCTGCCTTAGTTCCTGGTTGATATAGAGTCTCTGATGTTCTGAATTATGGTTTGTTAATTTTTTTTTTTAGTTTTGTTGCTCCTGAAATGCCCTTGGCTCCATCCTGATGGGTACTGGATGTCACCCCCTGGCCAGAGATAAAAACCTGTTAGAGTCTTGTTATCAGAGTATATTCAAAGGTAGATGGAATAAAAGTAGGAGACTATGGTGAGAGAGGGAGTCAATCACCCATTTGCAAAATGGTTACTTTCTATCTGGCAGCGTAATGCCCTCCCCTTCTGGTGAGATCATACCCCATGAGTTGCAAATGATCAGGAAGGAAAGTCTGTGAACTTAACCAGATGTCTCATTACTTACTTGCAGTCCTTGATGGTGGCTTATTTTCTTTGCTGTAACATGGGCCCCCCTCTCCTTGTTTCTGGTGGGGCCCTCCTTCCCCATCACTCCTGTTTATAATCTTTGCAATTACTGTAGGTATTATGAGATTTGTCTTTGAGTGTCTCTAAGTGGGTTTGGTACTAGGATCCACCCATTAGGGAGTACATATGTCGCTTAATTTTCCATGTCTTGGATACTTCACTCAATATAATTGTTCCTAATTCCATCCATTTCCCAGAAAATTTCATTAATTCATCATTTTTGATGGCTGAGTAGTATTCCATTGTATAAATGTACCACATTATCCTTATCCACTCGTCAACTATTGGACATTTGGGCTGATTCCATGACTTTGCTATTGTAAACAGTGCTGCTATGAACATGGTCGTACTTGTGCTATCGAGGTGAATTTTTGCTGTATGGGGGATTATTCCCAAAAGTGGAATAGCAGGGTCATATGGCATTTCAATCTTTAGCTTCTTTAAGAATCACCAGACAGCTTGCCAGAGTGGTTGTACGAGCCTGCATTCCCACCAGCAATGTAGGAGAGTTCCTCTCTCCACATCCTCTCCAGAATTTGGTATTGTTTGTATTGTGGATTTTTGCCATCCTGACCAGGATGAGATGATATATCAGGGAAGTTTTGATTTGCATTTCCCTGATGGCTAAGGATGTGGAGCATTTTTTAAGCTATTTGTTAGACATTTTAATTTCATCCCTGGTAAAGTTTCTTTTAAGTTCCATGGCCCATTTTTTAATTGGCCCATTTGTTTCCTTGGTGTTTAGTTTTCTAAGTTGTTCTTGCTCTCTGGGTAATAGAGCTCTATCAGATATGTGGTTAGTGAAGATTTTCTCCCATTCTGTGGGTTGCCTTTGTGCTCATGTTACAATCTCTTTATCTGAACAGAAGCTCTTTAATTTCACAAGATCCCATTTGTTGAGTGTTGGTTGTATTGTATGTCCATTTAGGAACTGTTGGCCTGGCCCAATCAGCTCAAGGGAGTTCCCTACCCTTTCAGCTATGGTTTTTATAGTCTCCATCGAGGTCCTTGACCCATTTGGAATTAAGTCTTGTATATGGTGACAAGTAAGGTCCAGTTTAAATCTTCTGCATGTGGAGATCCATTTTTTGAAGATGCTGTTCTTTTTCCATCCATCTTTTGGATTTTTTTGGGCCCCTTTGTTAAAGATTAAATGGCTGTAGTTGTGTGGGCTTATGTCTGGGTCTTCAACCCTTTTCCATTGATCTGTGTGTCTATTTTGGAGCCAATACCAAGCTGTTTTTACAAAGATGGATTTGTAGTATAGACTAATGTTTGGTATGGTTATACCTCCAGCATTGTTTTTGTTACTCAGGATTGTTTTTACTATCCTGGGTCTTTTGTGTCTCCATGTGAATTTTGAGATTGTTTAGTGAACTTCTTTGAAGAATTGCTTTGAGATTTTAATTGGTATAGCATTGAATCTGTATATTGCCTTTGGTAGGATGGTCATTTTTATGATGTTGATTCTGCCAATCCAGGAAGGTCTTTATACCTTCTGTTGTTCTGCAATTTCTTTTCTTTTCTTTTCTTTCTTTCTTTTTTTTTTTTTTTTTGCAATTTCTTTCTTTAGGGTTTTAAAGTTTTCATTATAAAGGTCTCTTTCTTGGTTAGTTTTATACCAAGGTATTTCATTTTTTTAGGGGCTATAGTAAATGGGATTGTTTCTCTCAGGGCTTTTTGACTTCTTTCATTCTGGGCATATAGGAAGGCCTCTGATTTTTGTACATTTATTTTTTTATCCTGCCACACTGCTGAACTTCTGTATTAATTTCAGGAGCTTTCTGGTGGAGTTTTTGGGATCACTCAGGTATAAGATCATGTTATCTGCAAATAACAAATAACTTGACTTCTTCCTTGCTGATTTGAATCCCTTTTATGTCCCTTTCTTGTCTTATGGCCTCAGCTAAGACTTCAAGTACAATATTGAATAGAAATGGTGAGAATGGACAGCCTTGTCTAGTTCCTGATTGAAGTGGGAATGCTTCAAGTTTTTCCCTACTGAGTATAATCCTTGATGTTGGCTTGTTATATATAGCTTTTATTATATTGATAAAGGTTCTTTCCATTCCAACCTTCTCTAGGGTTTTTAACATAAAGGGCTGTTGGATCTTGTCAAAAACTTTTTCTGCATCTATCGAGAGTATCATGTGGTCTTGAACTTTGGACTGGTTTATAGGATGAATGACATTTATTGATTTGCATATGTTGAACCAACCTGTGTGCCTGGGATAAACCTTACTTGATCCCCGTGAATGATCTTTTTAATATGTTTTTGAATCTGATTTACTAAGACTTTGTTGAGAATCTTTGCATCTGTGTTCATCACAGAGATTGGCCTATAGTTTTCTTTTTTAAGTGTATCTTTATTAGGTTTTGGGATTAAGACAATATTAGCTTCATAGAAGGAATTTGGTAGTGTTCCTTCCTTTGCTATTTAATGGAATAGTTTAAGGAGTATTGGTATTATTAGCTCCTTAAATGTCTGGTAGAACTCTGTGTTGAATCCATTTGGTCCAGGACATTTTTTGGTGGGAAGATTTAAGATTACTTCCTTGACTTCCTCATAGGCTATAGGATTATTTAAATAATTAACAACTTCCTGATTCAATTTAGGTAAGTTGTGTTGACTTAGGAATTCATCCATCTCTTTTGTGTTCTCAAATTTCACAGAGTATAAGTTTTTGAAATATGACATTATAATTCTCTGGATTTCTTGGGTAGCAGTAGTGATAACTCCATTTTCATTTCTAATTTTGTTAATTTGGGTTTTCTCTCTCTTGCTTTTGGTTAATTTAGCTAGGGGTGTATCAATCTTATTGATTTTTTTAAAAAAACAGCTTTTTGACTGGTTGATTTTCTGTATTGTTTTGCTTATCTCGATTTCAGATATTTCTCCCCTTATTTTGCTAATCTCCTCTCTTCTACTGCTTTTGGGATCCGATTCCTCTAGTGTATTTAAAGCTTTAAGCTGCATTGTTAAGTTATTTATTTCTGATGTTTCCATTTTTTTGATGTAGGCATTAGGACAGCTTTTGATCTCTTGAAAGAAAAGTTAATTTAAAAATAAAGCTAAATGAGCTGGAGAGATGACTTAGGGGTTAAGTCTCTGTCTCCCAAGCAGAAGTTTCTGAGTTCAGATTCTGGGTACCATGTAATAAACACCAGGTGAAAACAGCAATGCCTTACACTTTCTACCTTGGAAAGCAGAGCATGGAAACTCCATAGCAAAATAAAGAAGAATCATACAGGATGATTCTAAATGTCATCCCTGGACCTCCACAGGCATTGTAATATCCTCTGATACACACATAAATACATAAATAAATACATAAATAAATATATCTAAGGACTGGGGAAAGAGGTCAATAAGTAAGAATATTTTTCTTTTTATAATTTTTTTGTTTCACGTATATGTTTTGTTTCATGTGTTTAGAGGAAGGGTAGGTAATACATATATCAGTATACTCATGGTTTCATATGTGTGTGTGTAAGTACATCTATAAATACATGTATATATGTGTGCATGTGGGTTAGAATTAAATCATTGCTTTGTATTATTTTTGTTGAGATATGGTTTTTAGTCAAACCAGAACTTGCTGATAAGACTAGTTTGACTAACCAGGTAGCTAGGTAGTTCATGGATCCAACAACCTTCTCATGTCCAGAAGAAACTGCCTGAAAGCATCACACCCTAATCTCAAACTCTCGGGTGATACCACTCATTTTTGTGGTATCAGTTGAACCTTCAGGGAAAGAGGAATTTAGATATCCTGTTTAAGGTGAATCAGTCCTCAGACACTTTTCTCTGTATTTTGGTCCGTTGTAATTCTCACATTCCCATGACTTTAATTCTACTCTTCATCGAGTCATTCCTGGGACTATGTTGACTTGTCATATACTTAAAAATATTTATTCTAGACAGGTCAGATGAAATGAACGGTCCATTTTTTTTTCCAAGTAGAACTCAAAAGCGAGGGACTTCTGCCCAGTATTGGACAGGTACACTGTTAAGGTAGTAACATGAGATTTTAGACCAGGTCTAATGATTTTGATTTTATATTATTTGACATACAGAGACTCATTCTTTGAGTGTGTCTCACAAAAGAAATTTGTATGTTTTCTCATTGAATCAGAACCACTGTGTGAAGAGGAAGACTGTCTTAATATGCATCTCTTGATGAAGTCAACTTGGAATGAAGATTTTGCATTAATATTCTGAAATGCTATGCTGCCAAATATCATGTATTGCCATCTCAAAGAATCAAATATCTTATTACTTCTTTCAAAAGGAAGAATATTACTTCCTTCCAAAAAGGAGAGGTTACATTAAACAAAAAATATGACTACAAAATCATTTTAGTGTTGTGTGTTATTTAAAAGCATATTGTATAACCCAGGAGTAAAATAATTATTGAACTAGGCATTCAGAAAATAACACAAATTCACTATATTCTTGTGTAAAACATTAAAGAAGTATTTTATCCATTATTAAGCCATAATGTTTCTAAAAAGGAATATTTTATGTGGATAGTACAAACTCTGTACCTCATTACACAATGGTCTGGAATAAAAATGAGGTGTCTGCATAGTGTCCATTGGTGATGCATGATAGAACAGTGTAAACAGTGCATGCTGTGCCCAGAAGAAAGCCTGAAGTGCGTGTGATTCCATATGAGCAAGCACTGTCAGAGAAATTTTGGATTCATTACACATCTGAATTTGAACTCTTTTACCATAACCTATTCTGAAATCTTTTGGGTTACTAAATTCTTTACAAACTTCTCATTCAGTTACATGAACTCACATTGGATTTGTATAGATGAACTCATCATAGCAAGAACAGACTAAAGGAGAATAGCCTACTTTTTTATTTTTAAAAATTAAGATTTTTTAAAGAGAAAATAGGAAAGTAGAGCCTACTCGATTGGCAATTAACAGTCATGACATAATATCTATCTACAAAATAATCTTTCTTCTGCAAAGAAACAGTACGAAACAGAACAGATTCATGAAATTGTAATTATTTATAGAAATCAACAAAATAGACTGTAAAATATTTTGCTCACGGACTGAATTTATTGTTTTCTTTAGTAAGTTTTTGAAATTTATGTTGGAAAATTTCTACCAAAATATCAATTTGGAATATGTTGTAGTAGAGTTCAATTTGTTTTTTCTCGTAATACTTAGAAAATATAAACATTTAACATTTTTAGTATCACTCTTACTTTAGGCAAATAATGCAATGATCACATGTAGGAAATCATATGCTGGTTTTGTTTTGTATAATAGTAGATATTTAAATTAGGATTCATCTCCTCAACAACATATATTTAGGATATACGCCTGTGAGCATGGTTGCTTCCAATGAATTATAAATAAATCAGTCATTGACTTAAACAATTTGCACATTGATGAAGGAAACAGTAGCAAGTCAAAGATATTGATTCAGTAGTTGATAGGTATTAATTACATGAGGAAGATCAACTATCAGAGAAAAAGTTTAGAGAGGATGGTGATAGACAGGTTTCTTGAAGAGACACCATTTTGGCATAGGGTGAAAATTTATGAACCATGCATATATATTAGTGATAAATATTATTTAGGGGTTGAACTCTTTGCTGTAATCATACCTATTAATATGTGTACATTGGGCAAAGCTGCTCCAGGCCAGTCATCCACCCCTCTAAAATGCAATTATACTGAGAGAAGGGGCAATGTGATGAGGTTTTTTCTTAATAAATTGCTGTCACTTTGCAATTTTTGCATATTTATATATTTAATTGGAGTTTTCAAACTCATTTATGATCTTATATTACTGGTTGCCAAGAACATTGTAAAGGAATAGTGGAGTAACTTATTTCTTCAGGAAACTTTGTTATTCATTCCAACCAAGAACAAGGAGATCCCACAGTAATATTTGGTTACTTTAACATTAGAAGTTTTTAAGTAGCAGCTTCCCTTAATGAATGGACTTATGTATCTGGGAAATGCAAAATATATTTGAAAGAAAGAATGAATGACACAAATTTTGCCTTATTTGATTTTTCTAGAGAAAATTCACACTGACTTTTTAATTGAGGTGATCTTAAGGTTCAAGTCCTATATAAACATCAATAATCAGGGACCAATACTGTCCTCATACTGGTCAATCTATCACAGCACACTGTCTGTGAAGTCAAAAAGCAAGCAACAATCAATACAAGATTCCAAACAGCTCATTTTATCACTAGTGTGTATCAACACAAACTGGTAGAGAGGATATAGTAGGTGATAGTCAAGCACTTATGCACAGGATTAATTGTTCCACAGAAAGTAATGGCTCATAAGCATAGGCTTCTGGTCTATCAATGAAGAAGACAGAATTCAATAGATAATAACTCAGTCAGTTCATTGTCAGTAATTTTATAAATTCATATGACATAAATTAAGAATGATGAGCTTGGTAAGCAAAATCTTCTTCTTCACCTGTCCTTGATTATTGGGAGTTTTACTCACTTTATACCTGATAATGATTTCCTTAGTCACTAAGTTATTCGGTCAGTATATTTTAACTCACCAGTCACCTGTTGTAGACCATGAAATTTATAGTATTGGAAAAGATAAACTAAGTAGTTTAGTTGAGTCACAGGGAAGAGAAAAGGGCACACACAGAACACTAAGAAAAAGTGTGATTTAATGTAGGGGAGAGATTCCCCTGTGGTATTCTCAGAAGACATCACAGAAGAATTCCTTAGGTAAAAATAGGAAGGGGCACTTGAAGACATGGAGAAGAGCTTTGTTATCAGAAGGACAATTTAGTAGCAAAGTTGTATGACAGGGAGCAGCAGCTGTGGTAACGAGAAAGAAGTCAGTGTGCATGAGTGAAGAGAACCTATAAGAGAATGATGCTATCTAACATGAAGTAACAAATGTGAATCCTGTACAACCTTGCAGTCTGTGGTAAACAAACTATAAATTTGCTCTGACAGAGTTAGGAAGTATTGATAAGTTTTAAATGTGTTGAAATCACTCTTGTGGCAAACCAAGCATTTATTTCAGAGATGAGTGAAAGACAGAGAGAGAAAGAGAGAGAGAGAGAGATATACAGAGATACAGAGAGAGAGTGAGAGAGAGAGATCAGTAAATCAGGGAATACATGCTAACATTAATGACTAGGGTTATATTGAAGATAATTAGATTGATCAGATCCAGAAATAATTTGTCTGATAGATTAGCCAGAACTTGTTGTTGCGCAAAATGATGCCAAATGAGAAGAGAATGAAAAGAATAATATGCCAGCATAGAGGGGCTTGGTTTGAGTTAGTGAACTGAACTGGATGGACAGCAATGTATGGACAACACTGAAGCTTCCAATAAGGGGAGTGAAGAACTGAGTAGAGATGTGATACTCTTGTGTTTTGGGCTATGTCAATTCAGGAAGAACCTTCATGATCTTTAACTTCACCACACGTTTTGAAAGTGGAAATGGAAGACTTGTCACTATTTGCATCCTATTGAGACCAAAACACTGAGAATCAGAAGACAGCTAGGCTTCTTCCAGTCTGCTTTGCTTCCATGTATCCTTTTCAAACTCAATCCAGAAATTAAATATTTAACATTCCTAATTTAAAGAGTATAAGAATTCTTACCTCAGTTGTTTGAATGTGGAAAAGATGTAATGAGAATAATCATTTGCATTATTTTTACTCATACAAAATAACTTTTATTATAAAACACAATTATTTTTATCACTGTTGCTTAAACTTCAATACTTTCATTAATAGGAATGAGGAAAGATACTCATAAAGAACTGAATGCTTAATATAAGTTCATTTTGTTCTATGTATGATCATAGAGATAGCATCATGTCTTTTACCATGAATTATATTGCATGTAGGTTTCGAGGTTGTGTAGGATTGAAGGATGTTGTTTTTTCTTACTTCTGGTATTCACAGAGAAAATTTTTCACAGAACTATATTTTGAATTTTACCTTTTATGTGTGTAGAAAAAGGTCATTTGAGTTTTTCTTTTTTCAACTTCCAGTAGAATGCACTACACTGATTGATTTTTTTAAAATGTGAAATCAGTTTTATATTCCTAAGAAATACTAACGTGATCATGAAGCACTATTCTTTTAACCTAACATTATATTATAATTTTCTAAAATGTGCTAAATAATTTTTAAATCTATACTTATGAGACATATTTTAATGGAATTGTTTACTTCCTTGATATTTATTTTTTCTCCCACATTATATTTTTTTCCTAATCATACAAGCTCAATAGGTATCCCTGTCCTCTCCCTTCCTCTTCCCTTCCCCAGTTGTCCCCCCTTGTACTCTCCTCCCTTTCCCCTTCTGTTCACCCTCTTCCTTTCTTCCCCCTCTCCCAGTGCCTCCCCCTTTTTCCATCCCATCCCCTGATGCATCCTTTTGTGTGAATGCCAAACCTCCCTCTGAGTCCTCCACCCTAGTGAGGGATAGCCTGGAGCCCCTTCTTGAGCTCTCTTTTACTATGTGGACTATATTATGACTGTCAGACCACCATGAATACTGTTCTTTCTACATTGTGCATTATGGTTGGTATGTCTGCTTTGCCACTGGCGATTCAATGCTGCCACTTGGCCCCTGCTGCTCCTGGATACACTTATGCCAATTGGTTTTAAATTCCTCTAATTGAACAGCTGCATCACCATTGTTAATGATGGCTCAAGAAGAGCAATGGTGGGGCCCTTCAAATTTGCTGGCGCCCCTCTCACCAATTTAAATAACAAGTCTTGGTGAAAGACATATCATCTGGATTCTGCCATTGAGAGTTCGATTTTAAACGAATCCAGTCAAGCATACCAATTCCCTGAGCCTTTTAATCACATCGTCAATAGTAAACCAAGGAATATCTGGTACCTCCAGCTCTCTTTTAGAAGGCCAAACATTTCTGGAGGCCATGTATGGCCTTCTGGATGGATCATGTAATAAATGTTTCAGTCACCCACTCAAATAAACTCTTGGCACCACTTTTAACTCCATGTGCTCCAGCATTAAACCTAGAATCTCTACTCAATGGGCCCATTTCAATAAACTCAGTTTGATCCAGTTTTATACTCCTTCCACCAGTGTCCCACAGCCTTAAAATCCATTCCCAGGGTTATTCTCCAGATTACTGTTTGAATATGTTATGAAACTCATGAAGTTCTCTAGGAGTATAGCGAACCTCCTCATGTACCACACTTTCTATGTCACCTCTAGGTACTTGCTTAGACCTGAGTCTGATAATAGGCCTAGAGGCAACCACAGGTGGGCCTCTGCAATACCAGTGTTGGAGGGAAAATCCTTACCCCCTCCTCAACCAAAGAAGGGTTAGTTTCCTCAGGCAAAGGCTGAGACTGAGATGCTATGAGAGGTGGGGGTGGGGATTCATTCTCCACCAAGGGTGGTAAGACCACTTCCCCAGATGAAAGAGGTCCATCAGAATTAGAGGCTTCGCTAGCCTGAGCCTCCTCTGAGTCTTCCCACACATCAACATCCCAGTTTTCAGGATCCCAGTCCTTTCCAATCAGTGCTCTGACTTTAACTGCAGACACCTTCTGAGGCTGGGACTTTAATTTACATTGCAATTCAGCCAATCTAATAATTAAAGCTTGAGTTTGATTTTCAGCAGTTTGAGCCCTATTACTACTGGAGAGAAGATTCTTTTCCAGAACACACTAGAAACTTCCAGGTTGTTTACCCGTATCTAAAGCTGATTATTTTTATCTCTGAGGTCTTTCTTTTCCTTCTCTAGTTTATCCAGAGATGCTTCCAAAGCACACTTAGAAGCCTTTAGATTTTTCTATGCTCCTCTTGAGCTTGGTAATTTCATCTTTGAGACTTTCCTTCTCATTTTGTACTTTATCCAGAGATGATAAAAGCAACCAACCAGCCTCATTATTTTCCTTATTTTTCTTTAGATTATCAAAAGTATTATATACAAAATCACTCAACACCATGCTCCTCACAATAGGTGAATCAGGACTATCCAACATTCCCACTTTTATCAGTTCTTTGATAAGTTCACACCACAGAGTTTTGGTGATCTTCATATCACTAAGGTAGTCTTTAGTAGCTGGAGGTTTCATTGTGTTGGAAACTCAGCTCCAGATAAACTCAAGCTTACTAGAGAAATTCATCTTTATAATTCTGTTCCTTCAGAACCACTCCAGGTACCAAAATCTGTATTAGTCAGGGTTCTCTGAAAAAACAGAATCTATACAATGTAATATATGTATATATGTGTATGTGTATATATATATATATATATATATATATATATATGTATATACACAAGTTTATTAAGAAATAACTCACAGTAAAAATAGTGTCCTTCGAGGTAGTCTCCCGCAGCAGCCTCCTTCCTGGGTGGAATGTGCCATGAAGCCTAAAGATCCTGAGAGGGTCTCAAGCCTTTGCTCCTCTGGAGGGTTGAAGACGCTGGGTTCCGACGTTGGTGAAGAACACTGGGCTCCAACGTCTGCGATGAACAGCGAATAGCGGCAAGGCCTAAAGACCAGGCTCCAAAGGCAGCAGGTACAGCAACAACATGATGGAAAAGGTGAAGCTCCAAGTCAGCCAAGAAGCAGCACAACCAAGAAGGCCACGACACTCTAAAGGCAAAGAACATGCACACAGAGTGGACTCCACAGCAAGTTGACACCGGATCAGGAAGAGCAAGTCCCTCCTTCTTGCACCTCCTATTATCCAGTCCACCACTCGAAAGTACCACCCACTATGGGCTGGGTTCTCCACAGCAATCAGTCAAGTATCTACAGACTTGTTCAGGGGCCATTCCAACCCTTAACCTTCCACAGCTGCCCCCAAACAATCTGCAACTGTCAAGTTGACATCGAAATGCAACAATAACACCTTATTAATCTAAAAATAAAATTTAAAAGGTTATTTCTAATTCATTACAGTTAATGAATTACTTCATGTTTTCAAAGTCTATTTTTATAAATTATTTAAATAGAAACTTTAATTTATAAAAATCTGATTCTAAACAACTTTCAATTTGTAGTTAAAGCTACAGAGACAGAAAGTCTCTATTTCAAAATGGATAATACAATTAATTATTTCACAATAACAAATAAAGGAAGAAATTACATATTTATATATCTCTAGGCTATAAGACTGAGAACATTGCATTAAAGCAATGGAATTTGGAGGTCAGTTATTTCCTGATGTCTTGTTGAATACTGCCTGAAGCATCCAGTGCTGTGTGTGCATGTTAATTGAACTGTAGGTTTGGGTTATTTGTTTGTGGGTCTCATTAGTTCCCATCCAGTTTAGCAAATTGTTTACAGGCTTCCCCTGAACAAAACAATACTAAACAAACTGTTGAGTACTTTTTGCTGCCACTAACATTCTTAATTAAAAGCTTTTTGCTTTTAAAATCTATGGCAAAATTTTCTGTAGGTTCTTCCTAATCTCTCACACACAATCTAACAAAAGTCACTAAAATTTTCATCACAGTATTCAGTCTATTACTAAGACACTTTCTGTTTGTTCTAAATCAATGGACAGCACAAGTGATTTACTTCTACTTTTTTGAAAGTAAAGATGTAAATTCTGAAGCAACTCTGTTACTGGCTTGCATTGTAACTGTTGAGAGACTTCAAGGGAATAGACGAAACAGATATCAGTACTTATACAGGAAAAAACTCTTCAACCAGTTTTAAATCTCCATATTCAAAATGTCAGTGAACATTTTATTTACATGAACCTCTGTCAACGTTAGCATTATTGATATAGGTAAAAGTACACAATTTGTAGTAGCAATTTGTCTTAAATATGAGCTGTTGAATCTCTTTAAAGAAATCCAATCAGCTTCATAATGTTTCTAAAAATTAGGGATCATGTACAGTATTCAAAACATAAATAAAAATTTTAGCATTGCTTTGCTTTAATGGCACATGAATTAAAACTGCATTATAATGAAATTGCTGCTGAACACTCCCATTAATATCAAATGAATTCATTATGACCAGCACAGTTACAATGAATACTAAATGAATTAATAATAATGAACCATTTAAATCGTTTCCTAATTGTTTTATTTCATTTTTATGTATATTTTGGTCCTATTTTAACTTCTAGGTTAATAGACAATGACATTAAATAATTCATTTTCTTGCCTAGTAGTGGATAATGTGTTCACACGTTACTGATGATCTTTGAATTTCACCCTTTTGTCATTCCTTCTATTGTTGCCTCTTTCTTTGGTTCAGTAATACTACAGGAAATAGATTAGCGAATTTGACCTTTAATTGGCAATGAAAACAAAGTAAGATACAAGCAGTGTGTCACAGATATTCAGGTTGCATACCTAATGCGCTAAAAATCTAGCCATCTTCGGAAATAGTTTTATTGGTACTTTAGTAATTTCCTAGATGTGTCTCAATACAATTGTGCTCGTAACCACCGTTGAAGTCAAATCCATTAAATTCATTAAATGCTGCAGAGTTTTTCTATTTATCTGACTTTGGAGATTAGGAGCTCTTTCTTTTTGCTTGTCAGTCAATCTTTCCACTTCCCTCATCATTCTCTTTAGATCCTTACATTTTTTCCAATAACACTTTCCATGTCATCACCATCTCTTATACCTCTTGGTTACAGATATGTTTGGGCCAACTTTGCACCATAAGTCTTTAAAAAAGTTAATAATGAAAATTGGCAAATTCATTTAAGACTCAAGATTTGTAGTTATTTTTGATGAACCAAAATTTAACACCCTTTTTATCCATCTTGAAGCTCAGGGAAATTTGTGGAAGAGGGGGCGGTAAGAGTGTAAGAGCAAAAGGAAGGGAGGAGCAATGATATGTAACATACTCTATACTAGTTAGGGCTGAAGCAATCATAATTGGACTTTGCATGCCCTGCGCATTGTCCAACACACTTTTGACCTTACAAAGTCTAGCATCTGCTAAAGGCACCAAGATCCTTGGAGGCAAAGGATTGGCAGCCACAGCAGTGTTCCTATACCTAAGGGGAACACGGGAAAGGGTTCGGGAAAGGCCACTGGGTCCTTGTACATCATCAGAGAGGAGGGCCCAGAGGAAAATCAGACATGCACAAGAAAGGACTCTCTGGGAATTGGGGTGGGAGGCACTGGGGGATGGGGAGGGAGAGGGGTGGGGATGGGGAGCAGGGGTAGGGAGGAGGAGGAGGGAGGGAACTGGTGTACCTAATAAGTTTGTATGAGCTGAAATAAAAAAAAACACAAAATTTAACACCCTTTAATTGTAACTTAGCAATCAAACAGGGTGGAATAGAAATTGTGATCTTAAGCACATTGTTAGCTACCTTCTTTGCCACTCTCTTTTCAGTCCATCCTTCTTTGCTGGTCTGGGTCATGTACACCTTCATAAATTTTTAGGTTACAGCACCAAAATATGTACAATTAGCTTTCTGTGTCTAATTCATCCAACTATGGAGAGAAAATATTAAAAGAAAAAATTATTTAAAATCTACAGGTTAACCTGTGAAAATGCATGAAAGTAGGAGGAAGACTAAAACGGAAGAAGACGGGTTGTAATGGGAAAGGTAGGAGGCATGACATTTGGGATTAAGGTGTGAATGTATCATAAATTCACTTCAATCATTTGAAACAGTGAAAGGATAAAAAATAAAATTCTGAAGTTTTTTAAATTCATACTATGTTTTTAGTTTATATAGTATCATGGATATTTACCTATTATTTATATTACAATAGGTGTCATCAGGGTTTGAAGAGATGACCTGAAGTACATGGGAAGTTTGTATATGCTGCATGTAAATACTATGCCATTTTGTCATGTTGTGCATCTTGGTGTACCAGAGCCTCTGGAACTGGTTCTCCACAGACACCAAGGAACAACTCTAGCTTGATGTTGATGTCCCCACGTCCCAGCTATTATCTTCCACATTGCTTAATATTCTATTGGTAAGAAGCACATTTTTAGGTAAAATGTTTCCAGTGTGCCTCTGAAAACATGAAAATAAATGGTATCTAATTATCAATATGAAATCAGTCATAGAAATGGTAGCATAATTGTGGATAACTTTTAACAAAAAAATGAGTGAGCAGATGCTTTATAAGGGGATTTGAGATAGATTTCTGCCAAAATCAGGTATAGAAATTTAAACACTTGGTGTGAGAATAACATGGGAGAGAAAGAAACCTTGTTCGCATGTTGAACTCATATTGAGGATATTTGACAAACAATGCCTAGGTATCTAGAGGAGTCATATTTTAAAGAAATCAGCTATGTTCAAACAGCCAATCATTTATATCCTCTATCATTTGTCCCACAACACTTTGATGTTTTCTAATGTCTTAAAATTTTTCCTTAAGGAAAATGCTATCTCTTAAGAACACTTATTTTAAAAAATTGGTAATTCACTTCTGACTCTCAGATATGATAAACACTTTATCTCAAAATAATAAACAATCCCCATCCTAAAGCTCAGGGAACCTTGCAAAGGAGGGGGTGGCAAGATTGTAAGAATTTAAAGATGGGGAGGACCAACAATATGTAAGATATTCCACACAAGTTAGGGCTGTAGCAGCCAGAATTGGACTTTGCCTGACCTGCACAATGGCTGACATGTCAACGATCAATCTCGAAAATTCTAGCATGGATCACAGGAGAGATGATCCATGGATCCAGGCAGTAGGATCCCTAGAGGCAAGAGATTAAATAGTCATAATCGAGTCTCCATACAAACAGGGAGCACAAGAAGGGGCTCCAGGCTATGCCACTGAGTCCTTATCCCTCACTAGGGTAGAGGACTCAGAGGGAGGTTTGGCATTCACACAACAGGCAACAGGAGAGGGGGAGGGAAGGAAGAGAATGAAAGGAAGGAGGGAATGGGGAGATTGCAATAGGGGAACAACTGGGGAGGAGAGGGGAAAGGAGAGCACAGGGTACTTATTGAGCTTGAATGGGAGAAAAAATCATGAAAACTAAATAAAATAAAATTGCTTAGAAAAAAATAAGCAAAGAAGAGGTCCTTGGATATATCTCAGGATGCAAGGTTTATCTGTAATAAGGTTCTGGATTTGATTTACATTACACTACTAATGAAATACATTAGTGGAACAAATGAAAATTTCAAACAATAAGGTTATGGAGGAGAGGTACAAATTTCATTTTAATGATTAAGTCTTGATCCTGATAATTATATAATTTCTTTGGTCATTATGTATTTATAAACATTATGGAAGAGTTGCAGAAACAAGTTGCCAGAAATAGCTGCCAGTACCATGTTGATTTTGGTGAAAAATCTACTTAAAATATAGGAAATAGCCTCAGGCCAGCACTGTTTTCCATTTTCATTTAAATATCCACAAAATTTCAAATTTCTTGGACTTTATTTCATGAAGTCATTTTCCTCTGACCCTATTCTTTTTTTATCTCTTTTTAAAATTGAAATTTTCCAACCTGTCTCTATTTCCTAACCTAAACAGAAGAGAACTTTGAAAAGCCTTTCGTCAAAGGGATGACTCTTCCATTCCTGGGTATTTATCTCTAAACTTTCCATCATGGAGACTCTGAGAATCTTTGGCACCATCTGTGCCTTGGTTTTCCTTTCTTCTGATTTTCTTTTTTCTTTTTTTCCTTCTTTTTCTATTTTTTTGAGCTGAGGTGCCAGCCGCGCCAGCCTGTGCTTCTGTTTTCTGCCAAAAAGACAAGAAGAAAAAAAAAAAGAGAAATGCCATGAATACTAAAATAAGATTTTTTTCAGTGTTTTTGGTATAAGTAGTATACAGTTCTACTAAGTTTTATGTGCTGATCTGTTTTTATCATCTTTTACAATAGAATACGTGCAAGAAAACTTGTGGTCTATTAGGAGAAAACAGAGACCCTAACAGGCAGATCCCCCAGAGTTCTACAGTTTGGAGGCTGAAGAACCGCACAATCCTACAGTTGGGAGGCTGGGCAAAAACCCAAGTTTGTCCACGTCTAAGAACAACACTGTCTGCTAAAATTACAGTTTTCCCTTTTCACAAACCTCAAAGTTGTGAAACTTTACTAACTTTAAGAAAAGAACAGTTGGCCATACAAAAGATACACTTCCAAATCCATCGAGCAACTTACTTATACTTGCAAATGAACTGCTTGGAGAGAGTCTTAAAATGTATTTGTTCCAATTATTCTGCTAAGGTAGCAAGCAGAAAGTAATCATTTTCTATGTACACTGTGAATAAGAGACTCCAAATGTTGGTTCTAAAGAAAGAATTTGACCAATACTTGGTAAGTGGGTATATAAAAATGAGAGCTATAGAAATAATAGCCACAATTGAAATAACAAGAAATGTTTTTGTTCCATTCCTATGATACAATAAAATGAAGTTAAAAAAGAAGTACTTCTACAACTTTGACTTCGCCCAGTTTCCACAATTTTTAATTTGGATTTTATGTGTCTGTATGGCATATGTGCATGCGTGTGTGTACATCTGACTATGAACGTATGTGAAAGAATTGTGTGTCTGTGAAGTCCAAGTTATGATATTTGAAATCATTTCTTGATCACTTTTTACTTTATTGTTTTATTAAACCCAGAGCATTCCATTAGGGCTCAGGATCAACCTTCTGAGTCTAGAATTAGAATTCCAGGTGAGTCATTACATCACTGGCATTTTTATGTGGGTTCTGGAGATCCAAACTCAGGTTCCGTTGCTTGTGAGGCAAAAGGTTTGGCTACTGAGCCATCTCTCCAGTCCCAGTTTCCATGATTTTTTTTTACACAGACAAATATTGCTAATTGAAGCTCAGTGGAGACTTATCTATCAGATATGCATGATTAACTGAAAGAATGATTCAGGACAAGATAGTTTAATACTATATCCACAAATTAAGTCATATTATAGCAAAGTTTTAGAAACTCTGAGCTGAGTATTAAATATTACCTCTTATTATAATACAAGCTCGTTAGTGGGCAAGGTTAAATCAATATGAAGAATAGTTTATTGGTAGAAGTTCTTTACCAGGTGGGATGGGAAGAAGAATTCCAGGGGTCCAGATGCAGCAGACTAAAGACACATACTATCTACAGCTTGGAGAAGATGACAAGAAATAAGCAAATGTCTAGGGAAATTGATTTACTCCCAAAACATTTAAAGTGAAAATGACTCTCATAGGGGATAGAAAATTGATCAATCTCTGTATGACTTTGAAGGGTATGAGTATGCTCTGGTCCACCAGAGCAGAACACCTTGTCCAGAGATGATGATACAAGGTAGAGAGGTCATTACTGAGGTCTAGTTGGAAGCTGTCAGTGTCAAGAGTAGATTTCCCATGTGGAAGCATAACTGAGGGAAAGACTTGGAAGGGAACTCTTTTCTTACTGTGATTTCCTTGCTGAGTCAATCCAGAATAGACTGGGGAGTTATACTCCTGGATTTCAATAGGCATAGCAAATTTTCATGAAGCTGTTATGATTTAAAAAATATAGCATAGAGCATTCAAAGATTCATTTCTAAATTTGTATAGATAGAAATTTTCAATTTGTAATCAGAAATGTAGTCCAGAGTATTTTATATATGTGAGTGATGGTTTTTTTTCACTGTAGAATTCTAAAAATTACCATATTCTTTAAATATTTTAAATTGCATTAAGGATAATTTCACAGTTTCAGTATTCAGTTAACTTATTCTAATTTCCTTTTACTCTTCAAGAATATCTTATTACATCTAATTAATCCTCATTCTTGTTACATAGAAACATTTATGGAAAGATTTGCTCTAGTTGTAGCCTAAATAAAGAAGGACTTTTAAAATAATGTTTTATGAGGTTTATTGTTACAAATGCTATAGGGTATATTATAATAGATAATTCTCCACAGCAAAAGAGTCTTTGTAATGAAATGACCCATTTATTTCCAACAAGATTAAAGCAACTGATTTCAACACAACTGAATAATTTATTTAATGAACATATATTGAATGAATATTACCACCCACTTTCTCTGACACTTTATAAAATGGAAACAGAGACCTTGGGTTTTAAAACTTCAATGCATGAAAAATTTGGAAACCATAGATACTGAGCAAGTATAACATACATTTACAATAAAGGTGATAATTTTGATCATGCTGTCTAGTGTTTGATTACACCTGCTATGTTCTTAAGCATCGACTCTTTTTTATTAAGTATTTTAAGTGTGTGTGTGTGTGTGTGTGTGTGTGTGTGTGTGTGTTTGTGTTTATCAGAGGGCACTGCATGTACCTGTGGAGGACCAAGAGTAACCTCAGCAATCATCCTGGATTGCTTCTACCTCCTTCTTGTATCACTCTAGGATTTCTCAGGCTCCACCTACCATGGCCAGAAGTACATGTTGCTGGCCATTTCTGCCTAGTGTTTTTACATGGGATCTTGGATCCAAATTCAGGGCTTTCTGCTTGGGAGACATCCTGAGACATCTTTCCAGCCCCTAGCATTAGATTCAATCTACCTGAACATGGAAACTAACCATAATAAACTGCAGAGATGGCTCAATGGTTAAACATTTGTTGTGCAAGAAATAGGACCAGAGACCATATCCCCAGAGTCCATGTGAATTCCAGTCAGGTGCAGAAACAAATATGTCATTACAACCCTGGAAGGTGGTGCCCAAGAGTCTATTGATTAAACTGACTAACCAGATGCCCTATAGGTTGAATTGATAATTCCCATTTTTAACCTTGTGCATCCACAATGTGTACACAGATGTGAATACACACTTACATATACATTTGCTAATATACACAACTTTTACATACCTGACACACATGTGAAAATATATTACCGAAGACTACTTAAAATGTCATCAGCCTACTGTACTCTGCTGTACTCATGACAAATTGTTTACACTTCATAAGTCAAAAGGACATTGTTGTTGAATCCTACTATTATTTTTTTCAAAATTTTATTTTTTATTTGTTTATTTTGCATATACATGCATGTGTGTGTGTGTGTGTGTGTGTGTGTGTGTGTGTGTGTGTGTGTGGGTGGGTGTTCAGAGGTCCTCTTGTGGAAGACCAAGGGTGACCCTAGGAATCATTCTGGGTTGCTTCTACCTTCTTCTTGCTTTGCTGTAGGATTTCCCAGACTCTATCCAACAGGGTTGGAAGTAAAGGCCACCTTTATTTCCACTAGTGACCTGGGATCCAACTCTCTTCTTGAGAGTCAGAATCTTTAACCCTGAGCCATCTCTCCAGCCTCTGTGTACTATATTCTGAACAACTACATAAATATCAAGCTACCAAATAGTCTGTGTGGCTTTTTTTTATACTGTTCACTTGTACAACTACAATATAAGGCAGAATCATCGACTTGTATGACAAATGAAATTGGGTGCGGTCAGGGTGGTATTGTCATAGCACACTCTCTATGAAGTTATCCACTTACAGCCCACAGTCATGTAAACCAAATGATCTAATATATTCCTCACAAATCAAGGTTAAACCAAGAGTTTATAATTAAGACCTATTTATTGTGCTGGTGAGATGATGAGTAAATGTACCTTGTACAAAACTAGTGACCTGACTTTAATCCCTGGAACCCACATGGTAGAAAGAGAGAACAAAGTTCTGAAAGTTATACTTTAATCAAAATATGCATGACTTGACAAACAAACCTGCTTACATCATTTATTAATTAACTCCTGAGAATATTTTACCACCATTGAAATTAAGTTTGCTACTTGTCACAAGTTGCTCCTCATCTGACTGATATGAATATATGACCAAAACAACCTAGGGGAACTCAGGATTTATTCTTGCTTATGATTCTAAGTTACATTCATTATGATTGTAGTAGAGATTACATTGATATCAGGAATCAAGAGGATTGGTCATACCATATCCACAGATGAGAGAGAGAGATGCTTTCTAGCTTGCCAACATGCCTATATGTCTATATGCCTGTGTGACCAAAATTCAGAATCAACTCTTTCCGTTGTATCCAGGGAATGATTCCACCCATCATGGGCTCAGTCTTCCCATATCAATTAGATAAGCTCCCAGAAGCTTGTTCAGGACTTTCATTAAGTACTAATTATTTACAGGCATGAAAAAAAAACTTAGCCCTCATTTGTTATTTATTTTCACTTTTCTTTTTCCCCTAATAATGTTTTAACAGAGCAGCTTCTCTATATTCTTAAAAGCATGAGCGCCAACATATTTTCTAATTACACATAAGAAAAAGTAATCCAGCCATGTGCCTCCCAACCTACTGTCCTTCTGTGTGTGTGGATCACATGATTGCCCAAGTCATTAAGGAAGTCAGATTTCTGTTGTACCGTATTTGGCTCTTTAGTGGGAAAAGTAGTCATAAGTGAGAAGATTCTTCTTCCCTCATTCACAACCTGCCCCAGAGACTCTCAGAATGCTCTTGCTTCCCTTGATATCCTCACTAGTTCTTGGGTGAATGTTTATATATCAACTTTGTGTCAAACCAAAAACAAAAATAGAAAGAACAGCTCTCTATACTTTCCTTTCCAAATAGTAAAGCTTTCTTTGTCAATAATTCCCTGTGCTTCACATATACAGATCATATAACAGAAAGTTTTAGATCCTTAACTCAGTTCTTCCTCATCAGGGAGAATGTGAGAAGGTACAGGTCTGACTTACCATAACACTCCTAGGAGTTTTCAGCAGGTCTGCATGCCCACCATATTGCTTGATGAGTTACTTGTATGATGCTTACAGTTCTGCTGTGCACATCCGAATCCAGATTATGTACGTAAATCAGGATCCATCTCATGTATATATGATGAAGCTTGGTATTATAGGCTTAGCCTGTGTTGGTGGGGGTGAGGGTGTATGCTTGGTGTGTGTGTGTGTGTGTGTGTGTGTGTGTGTGTGTGTGTGTGTTTGTATTCAAGAGGGCACTTGAGTGTGTGTGCTTGTGAAGGCCCAAGCATAATGTTGACAGTCATCCTGGATTGTTCTTCCTCCTTATTGCTTTGCTCTGGGTTCCCAGGTACTTTTTTCTGAGTCAGAAGTGCAGATCTTCACAATTTCCAAGACACTTTTACATGGAATATGGGATCTCAATATATGTCCTTTTTCTTGTCAGGCAAAGGCTTTAACTCCTGAGACTATATGTTTTTGCATTTAGATATCTCATGACATACTTAACATCTACAAAGATTCGCGAGAAGAACAATGACCCATGTCCCAGAAAGGAACTATGGCTTTCATCAGAATCCGATTCTCAAGCTACTCTGTACCTGATTTCATCCCCCTCATTTCTTGAATAAAGAAGTTGAATTGCTTAACCCAGGAAAAGTTAAAAGTAAAGTGTGTAGTGAGGTTTGTAATTAAAACAAATTTTAGAGTGAACATAGTACAGGGCAAATATTCGTCATTGAACATGGGTTCTTCCCTCTTATTCAATATCGGGTAAACTGGAGTGACCTGACATCCCCTCAATGAAGTCTCCAGCTTACAGACAAGCATCTTCCAACACTTTGACTGCGATTTCTTCCAAGCTTCCGCTCAAGTAAACATATCAAGCTTGCTTTCACTGCTTGAGTTACTGTGGGAAGACTTACTAATGGTAGGGTATTGCCTTCTGGTAACCACATTATTTGCACTTCATCCAGAAAGGCAGAAAATCAGACTGTTCCATTAAGTTGTCAATCAGAACTTATGAAGAAACACACAGTGTGTGTTACCCGTTTGAATGTTAGAAGGCATGAAAATTATGGGATTGTAGAATGCTAGTCAGTCTTTCTCAAAGGAAGAAAAGTCAGGAAATCATCTTTGTTTCTGAAGTCACAAATGCAGCAAACTAGCACAAGCTCTTCAACCGTGTGCCTTTATATATAAAAAGAAAGATATATATTATTTTCAAACATTGTACAGCACTTCAGTTTGTAAACACTTGTCTGTGTTTTGCCTGATTTGTAAATGATGTTCTCTGCAAAATATTCCCACATCTTACAGTCACAAATTCTAAGGAATTTGTTATAAAACTTGTGATTAGCTTTCAGAATTATCAATCAAATTCACAATTTTTATACTGTTTCAAAAATTTAATGTTCTTAACACATGTTTGTGTGCCTTTGCTTTGAAATTGCTGGAATTATATAACTATCATTATTAATTAACTAACAAAGAAAGTTAATGTAGCAATGCCTTAACTTGGCATAACAACCACTCTATTCATCATTTATAATTTTATCTGGAAATATATACTAATGTAAACAATCTTTGTGCATTAATAAAATATGTTATAGTGATAATTGATATACAATAATTTAATAACACATAAAGGTAGCTCATATATCTATCTTTATATTTCATCAGAAAACAATAAATTGAAAATCAAGTATGCTAATTAATCAGTTTCATTCTCAGCTAATCTGAAAATTGTATATAAAAGATCAGGGTGACCATGACTAAATTTTACTCTCGAGTCAACTTCACCCAATTTCAAGACATCCAGAGTTCCTTCAGTAGGTCCTATTCATTAAAGAAACAAACATGCCACCCCATACCACATAGGAAAAATATAGTTACTCTTAGATTTTTCCAAAAGGTACTTCTTCTGATAATTCTGTCTCAATTGTATGTCTTTTCATGCATAGTTGAGGTATAAAATCGCTGCTTTATCAAGGGGTGCTTTTTCCAATATCAAATGAGGGAAGGAAGCCTGTCGGATCATCCCTTCAGACAGTCAACCTCTGATGATTGAGACTCAGTTGCATGTCTTTTCCCTTACAGAAAAGACCACATTACCATTCCTCTCAATATCATCTTTAGTCTGGGCACCAAGTGAATTGGGGGAGGGGAGAAGCAGAAGAAAATAACTATTCATCCTAGGATCAAAGAAATAGTATACTAGCTGTAATTTGATGAACCAATAACTTTATTGGGATTACATATGGAATTATAGTGACTCAGGCAATTGTATCATGAGACAATTTACACCCAGCAGGAGTAACACTTCAACAAGCCTGCATCATTAGAGCATCTTGTACTACCTGTAGTCGACTCCACTACCAAGGAGCACCCATCTGTCCCCTAGCAAATACTTATACCACACATTTCACTAAGGACCTCATAAATGCTATAAGCTTTGTTATCTTTATGAGTTTTTGTGAGTTTTGTATTTTTCTTGCTCCTTCCATGAAGGGGTTTTTTAATCAGAGGGAATGACTCCACAACATGTACATTGAAATATTCTGTGAAATTCTGCTGTTTGTGACAACATAGATGGGACTTAAAATTACTGTGAGCTGTGAAACAGGTCAGACAAAGAAAATCACTTCCCAATCTCAGTCACAGGCAGGATCTGGAAAAGTTAATTTCATCTGAGAGTTGAAAAGTGGCTAACGAAATCTGAGGAGAGAAGAGTTGCGGAGACCTGACAGATAGGAGCTGAGTTACTATTACAAAGAAGTAAAAAGTTCTGATGTCTCACAGCACAGTGGCATGACTCTAGATGACATCAACAAACAGTAAATTTCAGAAAGGTCAAAGAAAAAATTTTGAGAACAGATACGTCTAACTTGACTTAAGTATCATACAAAATACACATATATGGAAACATTACCTACTGTATGGTCTCTTTCTAAATTAGTGCATATACTTTCAATTTATTTCATTTTTAATTTATGTTTTATTCTTTTAAAGTTTCATTCATGAAGAGAAAAAAAAAGAATTTATGATATTTTCACACTTTGACTCCAGATCCTATCCTCCTCTTAATTCCATTCCTTTCTTCTTCCCTACCAATCTCTTTCCTATTTTCATCTTATAATGGTTGTATAATAGATCCTTTATTTAAAATAAAAGTAGAATTGAATATTATTTAAGTTCAGAGTCATGAAAGACAAATTTTCTGTGACTTATAACAACAAAGATATCAATAACAATGTAGCCATACTTCTTACATTATTCTTATTTTTCTACTTAGTATAAATCCTAACATCATATCAGTATTTCATTGCATTGTTTAATTAAATTTCAGCTTGACATAAAAATACATACATAATCATAAAATATTTAGTTTTTTCTGTTTAAATCTATACAGTTAAAGTTAACAGATTAAGAATATAAATCAAAAGAGTATAAAGTTAAATCAAAATAAAACATAAATTTTCAGCCTTGCATAACTTTTTAAAAAAGTAAAATATGGTATTGCACATGTATCATGTTGTCTTCAAAAAAAGAGAGGTTATTTCAGTTTGCGGTGAAGGTATAATTTCTGAAGAATGAGTTTCAATTTTTCTGTTGAAAAAAATATTCAGATGTTCATTTAATTCAAACAGAAAGAAATTGCCTGACTCAGTTTATCTGATTGACTTGACTTCCCATTTACAGTCTTCATGTTTGTTTTTCCTGTCACCTGAGCTTCAGAGACATAATAAAATTTACAGAAAATAATCACTGCTTTGCAGACATATTCCAGAACAGTTTATCTAGGGCTCAGAGCAAAGACTTTCCAGGATATCTTTTTCTGTGGCGCTATATTTGGCAAGCTTTGCACAATAAAAAATCATCTTTTATCCTACATATGGTTCTTTGCCTTGTGTTTTGCATTGTAGATCTATGACTTTTTGTGTGAAATGCTGCTTTCCTAGCAGCACATTTGCCACTGTTTGCAACGCTGATTCGGCATCGTAATTGTGATGCTTCTGATAACCAATGAATCTCATCTGGATTGCCACATTCACAGGACCAACTTGAAGATGAGGATGTGAATCCTGGCTGTCAAAGGAGGTAGCTAGCTTCTGCAGTTCCAAGAGGATTTCCTTTACTTCCAGGTGAGTGTGCAGAGTCCCTGGAATAGACATTGTCTGATTAGAGACAGATATTTATGTGACATACAGCAGCCAGTTCTCAGATGAAATGGAGTTTTTCTTTCAATCTCTTTTTAATTGTGCCTTTCCCTCCTTCAAATATCAAAAAGACATATATAAACTAGAATTCATAAGTTTACAATATCTATTTTTAATTTTTTGGGATACTTGATAGCCTTTCTAGTAATAGATGTCTAAATATAAATCAAAACCATTGTGCAGGAAAAACATTTTTAAAATATAAAGGGGTACAAATATACAGTATATTTTGTGCAGAGAGAGTGTCTGGAGGTAAGAAAGGACCCTTCCCAATCATTGAAGGTCCCAGGTATACAAATAAAAAATAAGAATAGCTTGTGACTGTTTTTCACCATCTCTCTGAAAGAAAATCCTTCTATAGCTACTCATTTCTGTTCCTCGTGGTCAGGTTGGCTGCATCTCCAAACACTTGTAAGTACTGTATGTTCTGACATATCCTGAAGTCATGCATTAGCACCTTTTCATACAGCAAAGGGTGAGAACAGATATCTTTTGGCAGCTGACAGCAGGGCGCATGTAGAACGAGGGGGAAGGAAACTGGAGGACAAGGACACTGTGGTGGCCTAGTGGCTAGCAGGACTAATGCACCAGCTGTGAAGAGCCCCCTTGTTCCCCTCCCACTTACCCAACAGATGTCTCTCTGTCATTGTCATGTCCTCAAGCTATTCCAGTAAATGATTTGTACATTGTAACTGAGTCACCAATGTGGCAATTGAACCTCTTCACAGCTCAGAATTGTTGATGTGTGCGCTGAGGCCCTTCGGTTGTACTGCATGCAGGCAGGAGCAGGACGGACTCCAGAGGAGCAGTGGGGGCCGCACCAGAGACAAAGAGAAGCCAGAACAAGGGGTATAGTGAAATGTCAAGGGTACCTTTCTTCGCCTGGGGAATTGAAAGGAAGAGTGCATTAACAGATGCCTCTCTTTGGTCTTTTGGCTCTCTTAGTCTGATGCAGACCCTTAACTTCCCGGGTAGATATACACATCACTTTGAAAGATTAAAAAATGAAGAATGCAGTGATCTGTATTGTATATATGCTCTATTCTGTAGAAAGAATGTTAATAAATATATGGTGAGCCTGCAAAGTTTGCCGCTATAAATAATGTGGCATTTCAAAGTGTGTCCGTAAATGTAATTGAATTTTTCAGTGTAAAAATATAGTTCGGTTATAAATTGGAGTCATGCTTGACATTAGTTGGGCATTAGAAGATACTAATTAGATACTGCTCTCTTCTCTCTCATTTCTTATATTAACAGTATTATCAGGAACGGGGAATTTGCAAACATGCAATTTAGAGTTTTTTATTCTAAAAAACAAGCTGCCTAGCATTTTTTGGTGGAAAAATAAATGACTCTCTCAAAAACCTTGTCAGCAAGCTGTCTAAAACATGCCCTTCCCAATATGAACACAATATGGAAAAGCTAATCCATTTTAATACTTTGTAATGGTAATAAGCTACAGTGAGCAAGTAGCCTAGGGAAAAGATAGTAGCAGTCACCTTTAAAGAGAAAAGAATAGCAAGTAATTGTACATTTTTACACTAGACTGATGACAACATTTCCTGTGACTTTGAACTTACTTTGGCTGTCACCATCCTGCAAACACTTTTCTTATCTTTCAGACAGTTCTGTTTCTTGCAGAGTATCAGCAGCATAATGTAAAAATTTATTTCTGTGATCTTTTTATGTAATCAAGTGTACTTGTGTGTAAGTAACTGGACTAAATCTTTTTACAGAGTTTGGACATAATCGTTTGTGTTAAAATCCTTTAAACCTTATCATCACATACACTTTTCATTCATTTATTATTGCTTTCTCATTAAATCAGCCTTCATTGTCTCTAGTATGGTTCACTCTAGGTGTGATTTATATGATTCTCTGATGTTGACTCTGTGTGTGTGTGTGTGTGTGTGTGTGTGTGTGTGTGTGTAGATCCTACTACCAATTACTTTATCTGAGATTACAGAAATAGATTTTGGTAGTGTTTTTGTCTTATTTTTTCTAAGATGCTGAGTTTTTGTTTTGTGTTTGACAAAACACACAAAAAAGAAATATAACTAGATGTTGAATTAAATATGAATAATTTTCATATTTTTATAGTCATGTTGAACTGGTGGTTCTTATCTATATTATCCCACATTTCTGAAAATGTTATTTAAATCATAATTTTGAAGTTTTCAATATAGTTTTTCCTAACCATTTGAAATCAATACATTTTAGTTTCCTTTCAAATACTCTTTTCCTTAATAATTTGCTTAATGATCTTAGAAATAAGTGTAAGGGCAGTATGAGGGCTGACAAGATAGTTCAGCAGGTAAAGGAGCTTGCCTCGAAGTCTGGAAGGAGAGAACCAACCTCACCAAATTCTCCTCTGACTTCCAAAAATGTTCTGTATCACATATTCTCTCTCTCTCTCTCTTTCTCTCTCTCTCTCACACACACGCACACACACACACACACACACACACACACTACACAAACAAAATCAGTATAGTTGTTTCTACATTGCACCGTGCATGTAAGTCATAAGTATGATCATGGTACTACTTTCTGACTGAGTTCCCCTCTGCTTCTGCATTAGAATGATGATATTAATTAACTTTGCTTTTGTGGTCAGATAACTATTTACCTGACATTAATTCAAAGTCTTTAAACTCTAGATTTTCCCTCCCTTCATTCCTTCATCCTTTACTTGTCTTCTTCTTCCTCCTCCTTCTTCTCTTTTTCTCTGTCTTTTCTCCCCCCCCCTTCTTTATCTTCTAGAGATTTAACTCAGGTCCTCACTCATGTTATGCAGGCACTCTATTTAAACTTTACCCCAAGCTCTGCAAAAATGCTTTCTCAGTAAGCACTGATTATATATGTATGTATAATAGTTGAATAAATATAATTTATAAGTATAAACAGTTTTGATTTTAAATAACCTTTAGTGAGAAGTTTCAGATATTTAGATACATGTCAACAGATTTGAAGTTCACAGAGGAAGAACTCTTTTCTCATAATCAGCAGTTTGGAATTGTAACATCAAGACATTTATTACTGATCAAAAGAATAACATTGTTTGTGTCTGGCTTTCTGTAGAGACCTGAATTTCTGAACTGACTTGAATGGCAAGATTATTATCTACTTCAAGAATTTCTGATAAAGAACCAAAAAGCATACCGTTGTTCTACCCCTTAAGGGTAATACCAAATTATCCTGTCTGGCAAATGATAGTATACTTCAGTGGAAGTCATCTATTCTAGAGACTTCAGAAATAATAGGAAGTCTACCTAAAACGTAAGCCAGCACAGTGGCTTTTCTGTCAATTTTGCACTCTCCACACTTGAGAGTGTTCCGCCTTACTCTGTAATAAATGCTCCCTGCTTCTGGCTTTTATGTGTCCTATCTGGATTCTAGTCAGCATATATCACAATATTAGGGGAGCCATGGAAGTTCCAGAATGTGATCCTTCTGCCAGAGTTATGGCTCAGTGGGTATATACCAGTTTCTTGTGCTTGAGGTTAAAAAAATTACATGAAATAGTTATAGGCCTTTGAATATGAAATAATGTCAACATGATCATAAGATAGCAATGGGTTGGTATGCCTGGAAATATTTGTGTATAGATTAACAGCAGTCATATCTAGAGAAAATAAAGAGAATTTAGTCTGAGTGGTAGAGATTCCAGAATAAAACTTAGAAAATGAAAAGGCTAGAGAAAGAGAAGCCTCAGTAGGCAAAGTTGCTTATATAAGCATGAAAACCCACCTAAAAGCTGGACATTTAGTTTCAGTGGCTGTAATACTAACACTCATATGGTAAGATGAGATGGGGTGACAGGAATCTCATGGGAGGATAGACACAGAAAGATCAACACTCTCTATCAAGTAAGATAGGAGACGAAGACTGACATCTGGGGTTGTCCTTTGAATCCTACACATGCACTACAGCATATATGAACCAATATTGACACCCACAAATGCATACACATTTTCCCACATGTGTACTCATGCATCCTAAACAGAGAGAGAGAGAGAGAGAGAGAGAGAGAGAGAGAGAGAGAGAGAGAGAGAGAGAGAGAGAGAGAGAGAGAATAAGAATGAAAGAAAATCAATGAAAGGAAATCTGATTGTGGATTGATTGTCTCACTCACAATACTCAGTAAGAGATCCTAGCTATTGATCATTTCCCAGGTACATTTGCTTGAGGAGTTATAAAATCCTGCAATAGAGTTAATATTTTCTGTGTGGCAGTACCTCTGAAGTACTTTGATTAGTTTGTCCAACACGACAGAAACAGAACTTGAGCTTTCTAGAATCCACATTCATATTCCTTCAAGCCACAGGTCTTGAACTGTCTATTTTTCATTTTTAAAGTCTTTGCAATCACATCAGTTGTGCTTTGACAAACTTGCATTCGGGGATGATGCAGCTACATTACTTTTATTGCTATCAGAAAATTTGCATAGACAAACATGAGGGGAAGGTATATTTATCATCCTGAGATGATGTCATAAGTAATCTTAGAAATCATATAACAGAAGGCATATCATATAACAGGAGGTGGATACAGGTCACCACAGACACCAGAAAGGTATACAGAACAAGAACAAATTAAGAAAGGTCAGGGGCATCACACTTCAAGACTCACACCCTGCGGTATGCTATCCATCATCTAAAGACATCACCACCTTCTCAAATTTTTGCATCTTTAGCTGACACATGGGACTTTGGGGAGCAGCTCACAGTCGAAACACAATAGCTGAGAAAACAGTTGTTTATTCTAATTATAATACAGCTACAGATCATGGATGTGGAAACTACTCCAGGGTTCCAAAATGCTTTTAAGTGAATAAGAATCAAGAAACGTTGATTTTTCTCCAATATGTATTCCAACTTTATATTGAACTCCCTAAAATCTTCCTGCCATTTCTGTCATCTTAAATTAGTGTTAATAAACTTCTGAACATCAGAACATCTATGAAATTACAGGCTCCTCAATTCAAGCGTCTTACTATGTAATATAATTTTGTTTTGTTTTGTTTTGCTTAACTTTATTTGTGAGTATTATTGTCTATGTGGGGGTGGTGTGAACATACTTCAGCATATGTGTGGTATTGAGAAGACTAATTGGGTGAAGTCATGTCTCTCTCTTAAACTTTACATGGATTCCAGAGATTGAATTCAGATTGACATGCTTTTGTGCATAAGCCCCTCTACCCACTGAACCATCTCATGGGCTCTACAAAGGCTTACTTTAGTTCCATCAAAGTAAGATTTTCAAAGATTCTGGTCATTAATAGTTTATCATTATTGCATAAAAAGCACACTTTTTAAATTTTTTTATTTGGCTTATTTCCCCATTTATTAGAATAACCACATTTGGAGAGGCACAAAGCACTTAAGCTTTACATGACTACAAATTTATCACAAATGCCAAACTATTTAGTCACAGATATTTCACCTCTGCTTAAAGAAAAAGTTTTCAAAATATCTGAATTAGTTTAATACACAGACCCTGAATATGTGGGAACTACGTATGTTTAAATGCTTGTACTTCCTACTCTAATATCTTCTTTATATGGAATCCAGCATAAAAGGGATTGAAATGTATAAGGTCATGATGCAAATGCTTTGGAGGGGCAGTGAAATCAATCCACACAAAAATGGCAAAGATGCAGTATGCACACAGTTCTGCAAGGATTCACTGGGCCATCTGGGCTTCCATGGCTTGTGCTGTCCATTCTGGGGCTGTCTGACTAATTTTCTCCAAAAGGTTATTCACTTGGAAACAAAGTGATTGGATCTGCTTGTCCCATGTTGGTAGGGCTTCTCGTGTTTCAAAATGAACTATCCCATCAATCTGGTCAATAAATCCATTCATACATCCTTCTGTTATCATTTGAGATGCTGTCTTTTCTGCCTTAGCTGCAGGGATCTCTAAAAGAGCTCCAAGTTCTTCAAAGGTAATATTATTATATAATTTGCTTGCTGACAACAAATTGTGTTCAATCACAGCTCTGTCCAAGATACTGGAACCGTCAGCTGTTGTTGCTTTTTGGTGAGGCATCAACATGGCAGCAAACTCTTGAAGCTGGTTTCCTGGGATGATCCTGTCGAGGTACATCTTCTCCAGGATCCCGTATGCAGCGAGCTGCTGGCATCTTTCATCCTTGAAGAGAGTAGCCAGCATCCTCGAGCGCTGCTGTCCTGCTGATGCTAAGATGGTACAGTGCAAAGCATGTTTTAAGGCCTCTAGTCTTTCACTTTCATGGACTATTGTCTTGTAAGAGAGCTCATTGTACCTCTGGGCAGCTTCAATGAATTTTCTTCTATAATCAAGAACCTGTGCATAGCATACCTTATAATGTATTTGTAATTGTTCATTGGTCGATTCGTTCTGAAGTAATGATGCTCGATTTATGTATGCCTCTGCTTGAACAGGATCATCATCCTCCAGATATAGCCTAGCAATCTTCAGGTAAGTCTCCAGGTTATAATCTACGTTGTATTGTTTTTGTCCTGTTTCCAAAGGAATTCCCACCAACACTTGGGCTGCGTTTCTCCAATCTTCTTCTTTCTCACATATAGATGCAAGATGTTGTCTTATAGAAGCAACCTGTTCCTCGAATGAAATGACTCTAGGCTGGATCTTTTCCAAAGTGAAATGATAGATTTCTCTGGCTGTGCTATCAGGCAGGTTAGGGAGGTGTGTACAGAAATCCGTCAGTAACTGTCGTGAGATTACAAGACTAACATTCTCATTTACCATTGCTTCCACAAAGGCTTTCAGGGCTTCCAGCTGTTCTGCCCCTGATAATTGAATGGCTTTTAACAGGATCTGACGATACTTGCCCGCCAGATCTTTGTGAGAGCCGCTGGAATTCATGAGCTGGGCCAAGTCCTGGCGCACGGCTGCCGCCATCTTTCTTCCCAAAAAGCACACTTTTCATGGTATTAAATGTTGTCTAGGAACACAACTATCATCAAAGAAAGGAAATACTGTCATTTGTTATTTTTAGGATGAGTTTAAAGACTTCTTTCCACTATGAATACAATAGCCACATTTGAATTGCCAAGAAAAAGCACTTGGGTCATCTTGTCACTGCAACTATCTAGTTCTGGTAAGCTGGTGATACTAGAAAGCATTCAACAATTTAGTAATTCTTGGAAAGTTCTCATGTAAAACTATGTTATGATAATAAGAAATGGCTATATACATTGCAAAATATCCACTATATATTAATATTCATTACTTATTAAAATATATTTTTAAAAAGGCTAATTCATTTCATATATTACATCCATGTCTTACTGTTGACTTTTTAAAGATCTTCTGTGTATTTAGGATATAATATGTATGAATTTACTTCATAATTCTTCAAGACGGTCTTTAGAAAGTATAATACTGTGGTAAAGATGAACATCTTGTTCACACTGTGGAGTATTTCAGCACTGGATTTGGTTCCCTCTTTTCCCTGTTTTCCTTGAACAGTGCTTGATCTCAGAACTCAGATTCTTGTTTGCAAAGATATAATTCTATCACTGTATTGAGGGCATATCAGATCCTGTAATGTATTTACCAGAACACCTGGTATATGCTAAGTGCTCAAATTATATTAGCCTTTCTGTATTAATTGAAATTTGTACAGATGTGAGATGTGAGCTAAAATCAGTCGTCTCAGAGGATGGCTTCAAAGATATACTGATGTTGTTTGCAAACTTAAGCACAGTGCTAAGCAGATGATGAGTCTTTTTTTTATTTCCACTCATACAAACTTAATAGGTACACCGGTCCTCACCCTCCTCCACCCCTCCCTGGATACCCTTGCTTCCTCCCCCTTTTTCCCTTTCCATTCCCCCCTCCCTCCCTATCTCCCAGTGCCTCCTGCTCCCATCCCTGGAACATCCTTTAATGTGTATGTCAAACTTTCCTCTGGATCCTCCTCTCGGATGAGTTGTAAGGATTCAGTGGCATTTCCTAGAACTCTTTCTTGTGTTCCCATAAGAATAGGAACACTGTTGTGGCTGTTAATCCCTAGCTTCTAAGGATCCTAGTACTTTTAGTGCATGCTAGACTTGAGGGATCAATAATGTGTTGGTCATTGTGCAGGTCATGCAGAATTCTATTATGATTGGATAGGCCCTAACTTGTGTGAAGTATGTTGCACATCCTCCCATCCTTGTGCTCTTACAATCTTACCACCCCCTCTTCCGCAAATTTCCCTGAGCTTCAGGATGGGAGAAATTAGGCTGGTCTAGTTCCTGGTGGTTGATATAGAGTCTCTGATGTTCTGAATTATGGTTCGTTGATTTTTTTTTTTCAGTTTTGCTGCTTCTGCAATGCCCTTGGTTCTATCCTGATAGGTATTGGATGTCACCCCCTGGCTAGAGATAAAAACCTATTAAAATAGAGTCTTATTATAAAGATAGATTCAAACGTAGATGGAATAAGAGTAGGAGAGTGCAGTGAGGGGTGGGTCAGTCTCCCATTGCAAAATGGTTACTCTCTATCTGCCAGACTATATGCCCCCCCTTCTGGTGAGATCATACGCTATCAGTTGCAAATGATCATGAAGGAAATTCTGTGAACTTAACCAGATGTCTCATTACTTACTTGCAGTCCTTGATGTTGGCCTATTTTCTTTGCTGTAATATGATCCTCTCTCTCCTTATTTCTGGTGGGGCCCTCCTTCCCCTTGCCTCCTGATTATAATCTTTGCAATTGCTGTAGGTATTACAGAGATTTATCTTTGAGTGTGTCTCTAAGTGGGTTTGGTACTAGGATCCACCTATTAGGGAGTACATACGGTGCTTAATTTTCTATGTCTGGCATACTTCAATCAATATAATTGTTTCTAATTCCATCCATTTCCCAGCAAACTCCAGTAATTCATCATTTTTGATGGCTGAGTAGTATTCCATTGCATAAATGACCACATTTTCCTTATCCACTCATCAAATGTTGGACATTTGGGTTGATTCCATGACTTTGCTATTGTAAACAGTGCTGCTATGAACATGGTCGTGCTTGTGCTATTGAGGTGAATTTTTGCTGTATGGGGAGGTTATTCCCAAAAGTGGAATAGCAGGATCATATGGCATTTCAATATTTAACTGCTTTAAGAATCACCAGACGGCTTGCCAGAGTGGTTGTATGAGCCTGCATTCCCACCAGCAATGTAGGAGAGTTCCCCTCTCTCCACATCCTCTCCAGCATTTGGTGTTGTTTGTATTGTGGATTTTTGCCATCCGGACCAGGGTCTCAGGGAGGTTTTGATTTTCATTTCCCTGATGGCTAAGGATGCGGAGCATTTTTTAAGATATTTGTTAGACACTTTAATTTCATCCCTGGTAATGTTTCTTTTAAGTTCCAGGGCCCATTTTTTAACTGGCCTATTTGTTTCCTTGGTGTTTAGTTTTCTAAGTTCTTTGTGCACTCTGGATAATAGAGCTCTATCAGATATGTGGTTAGTGAAGATTTTCTCCTTCTGTGGGTTTCCTTTCTGCTAGAGTTATAATCTCTTTATCTGAACAGAAGCAATTTAATTTCACAATATCCCATCTGTTGTAGTGGCTGTGCAATTGGATATTCGTTTAGGAACTGTTGGCCTAGCCCAATCAGCTTGAGAGAATTCCCTACCCTTTCAACTATGGTTTTTATAGTCTCTGTCCTTATATCGAGGTCCTTGGTCCATTTGGAATTAATTCTTGTGCATGGTGACAAGTACAGGTCTAGTTTTAATCATCTACATGTGGACATCCAGTTTTGCCAGCACCATATTTTGAAGATGCTGTTCTTTTTCCATTGGATTTTTTGGGCCCCTTTGTCCAAGATCAAATGGCTGTAGTTGTGTGGGTTTATATCTGGGTCTTCAACCCTTATCCACTGATCTGTGTGTCTATTTTGGAGCAAGTACCACGCTGTTTTTACAACTATGGATTTGTAATATAAACTAAGGTTTGGTATCCTGATACCAAAAACAGCAGTGTTTTTGTTACTCAGGATTTTTTTTGCTATCCTGGATCTTTTGTGCCTCCATATGAATTTTGAGTTTCTTTGTTCAACTTATTTAAAGAATTGCTTTGGGATTTTATTGTGGTAGAGCATTGAATCTGTATATTGCCTTTGGTATGATGATCATTTTTACAATATTGATTCTGCCAATCAGGAACATGGGAGGTCTTTTCACCTTCAGGTGTCTTCCACAATTTCTTTCTTTAGAGTTTTAAAGTTTTCATTGTAAAGGCTCTTACTTCTTTGGTTAGTTTTATGCCAAGGTATTTCTTTTTTTTAGGGGCTATAATAAATGGAATTGTTTCTCTCAGGGGTTTTCACTTCTTTCGTTCTGAGCATGTAGGAAGGCCACTGGTTTTTGTACATTTATTTTGTATCCTGCCACCCTGCTGAACTTCTGTACTAGTTCCAGGAGCTTCCTGGTGGAGTTTTTGTGATTACTCAGGTATAGGATCATGTCATCTGCAAATAGAGATAACTTGACTTCTTCCTTGCCGATTTGAATCTCTTTTATCTTCCTTTCTTGTCTTATGGCTTCAGCTAAGACTTTAAGTACAATATTGAATAGAAGTGGTGAGAGTGGACAGCTTTGTCTAGTTCCTAATCGAAGCAGCAATGCTTGAAGTTTTTCTCCATTGAGTATAATCCTTGATGTAGGCTTGTTTTATACTGCTTTTATTATATTGATAAAGGTTCCTTCCAATCCAACCTTCTCTAGGGTTTTGATCATAAAGGACGTTGGATCTTGTCAAAAGCTTTTTCTGCATCTATCGAAAGTATCATGTGGTTTTGGAATTTGGACTAGTTTATATGGTGAATTACATTTTTTGATTTCCATATGTTGAACCAACCTTGTATGCCTGAGATAAACCCTACTTGGTCCCCGTGAATGATTTTTTTGATATGTTTTTGAATCTAATTTGCTAAGACTTTGTTGAGAATCTGCATCTGTGTTCATCAGAGAGATTGATCTATAGTTTCTTTTTTCAAGTGTATCTTTATTAGGTTTTGGGATAAGATGATGTTAACTTCTTATAAGGAATTTGGTAGTGTTTCTTCCTTTGGTATTTGATGAAAGAGTTTAAGGAGTATTGGTGTTATTAGCTCCTTAAATGTCTGGTAGAACTCTGTGCTGAATCCATCTGGTCCAGGGCATTTTTGGTGGGAAGATTTGAGATTACTTCATCGATTTCATCATATGTTATAGGACTATTTAAGTAATTCAAGACTTCTTGATTCAATTTAGGTAAGTTGTGCTGACGTAGGAATTCATTCATAATTTTGTGTTGTCAAATTTCACAGAGTATAAGTTTTTGAAATATGACATAATTCTCTGAATTTCTTGGATATCAGTAGTGATAACTCCATTTTCATTTCTAATTTTGTTAATTTGTGTTTTCTCTCTCTTCCTTTCGTTAATTTAGCTAGGGGTGTATCAAGCTTATTGATTTTTTCAAAGAACCAGCTTTTTGACTGGTTGATTCTCTGTATCATTTTGTTTATCTCAATTTTGAATATTTCCCTCTTGATTTTGTTGATCTCCTCTCTTCTACTGCTTTTGGGAATGGATTGCTCTAGTGTCTCTAAAGCTTTAAGCTGCATTGTTATTTATTTCTGACATTTCCATTTTTTTTGATGTAGGCATTAAGAGCTATGAACTTACTTCTTAGGATAGCTTTCATTGTGCCCCAAAGATTTTGATAAGTTGTATTTTCATTATCATTTGCTCTCAGGAAATCTTGAATTTCCTTTGTAATTCTTCCTGAATCCAATTTTCATTCAGCATCATAGTGTTTGGTTTCCAGGAATTAGTGAATTTTCTGTTGTTCATTATGCTGTGGATGTTAAGCTTTAGACCATGGTGATCTGATAGGGTACAGGCTAGAATTTCAACTTTCCTATATATGTGGAATTTTGATTTGTGGCCGAGTATGTGGTCTATTTTGGAGAAAGTTCCGTGCTACTGCTGAGAAAAATGTGTATTCTTTGGTGCATGGATGAAAAGTTTGATAGAGATCTGTAAGGTCCATCTCAGTAAGAGTTTGATTAAGTTCCAATGTATCTCTCTTAAGTTTTTGACATGTTGATCTATCCAATATTGAGAGGGCGGTGTTGAAATCTGGAAGAATTATTGTTTGGGGGTTGATTTCTCACTTTAAATGCTGTAGGGTTTGCTTAATGAATGTGGAAGGGCCCATATTAGGTGCATATATATTCAGTATTGTGAAATCTTCCTGGTAAATTGTACCTGTGACTAAAATGTAGTAATCATCTGTGCCTCTTATGATTTTTTTTTTTTGGTTTGAAGTCAACTTTGTCTGATAGCATAATGGCTACCCCTGCCTATTTCCTGGTTCCATTAGCTCGCAGAATTTTTGACCAGCCTTTCATTTTTAGGATGTACCTAGCTTTTGTGGTGAGATGAGTTTCATGAAGGTAACAGATTGATAGGATGTGATTTTTAATCCAGGTCTGTAATCTCTGTGTCTTGATTGGTGAGTTAATTCCATTGACATTTAATGTTATGATGGAGAAATTATTTTTGTTTCTGGGCATTTTTTATATTTAGTGGCTTTTGTAAGTGTATTATTTGGCTTTTAGGTTTTGATGGTATTATACTTCTCTTCTGTCCTCATGGATATGCTTAATTTTTTCTTCAGTCTTGAGTATCATTTCTAGCATTTTTTGAAAACCTGCTCTTGTAGATATGTCAGCCTTCAAGTTGTCTTTGTGCTGGAAAACTTTTCTTTCTCCCTTGATCATGATGGATAGTTTTGCCGGGTATATCAGCCTGGGTTGACATTTTTGATCATTCAATACTTGAAGTACGTATCTCCAAGCTCTTCTTGCTTTTATTGTTTCCATGAGAAGTCATTTGTTATTTTAATAGGTTTACCTTTGAAAATAACTTGTTTTTTTTCCCTTGAAGCTCTCAGCACCATTTCTTTGTCTTGAATGTGGAGTGCTTTGACTATTATTTGCCGTGGTGAGTTTCTATTTTGGTCATATCTGTTTGGGTTGCGGAATGCCTCTTGTATTTGGATGGGCCTCTCTTTCTTTAGATGAGGGAAGTTTTCATTTATGCTACTTTGAAAAATTTCCTTGGGTTGCGGAATGCCTCTTGTATTTGGATGGGCCTCTCTTTCTTTAGATGAGGGAAGTTTTCATTTATGCTACTTTGAAAAATTTCCTCAGGTGTGGTATTTTGGGATTCTTACTCTGGTATTCCATGAATGCACATGTTAGATTTCTTCAGTATGTCCCATAACTCTTGAATATTCCTCTCAAGTACCTTTTGCCTTTAATACCTTCTTCCATTGAGCTGGCTAAATCTGCCACTTTGTCTTCAAGATCTGAAATTCTATTTTCCACCTCAATAGTTATGCTGATAAGACTCTGTTGAGTTCTGGGTTGAGGATAACTTGTCTTTTAGTTCGATTTTAAACTCTGCTTGAGACTGTTTTAACTGCTTTATGTCTATTTTTGTTTCTTGAACTATTTTTCTCAGCTCCTCCAGGTGTCTATTATGTTACTCTTCAAAGTGGTTGATGCGGTTATTTAACTCCTCCCAGAGTTATTGCTCTTTCAGAGTATTGATCATGGTAATAATCATGCTTTGAAAGTCATTATCTTGGGTCTGGTTTCTTGGCTATTTTCTGTGAATTTATTCTGGTTGGAATCTGTCACTATGAGGTTAATTCAGTGGGAGATTTGTTTTCTTGGGTTTTGTTTCTCATGGATCTACCCTTTGACTTGGGTATTGTTGTTTTGTGTCTTGATTCTTTACAGTTTTTCTATGTTTTTGACTGAATTGATTTAGTTGGTATAACTGCTCTCTGGCAGTTATTACTAATGGTTGCCTTGGAGTTGGGTGCATTTGTTTGTTGTTATTGTTATTTACAAGATGAGGCTATAGGACTGTTAGTAAGTACATCAACTAAATAAGTTTTAGTAGACAGAGGGTGTCTTACCTGGTCTGTGAGTGAGTGATCATGCGTTCACAGCAGGTGGTAGGGGAGAAGGGGCTAAGGATGATAGGCGGGCTTCACCTGCGACCTGGAGCATGGCCAGAAGTCCACCCAAGCCCTGGCCAGCTCTGGTGCTGTTCAGGCTAGATGGTGCAAGGGGCTAGGAGGAGCAGGTGCCCTGGGTTCTGGTGGGGAAAACCTGCGAAGCCAGCGAGCGTGGGCTCAGGGTAATATAATTTTTAATAATGGAAAATTTTGGTCGTGACATTTAACTACTAATAAGGAACTATAGTGCAACTTGAATATTATTATCACATTCTCAAGCATCATGTTTCTGAAGAATGGAATTAATTTTTGAGAAGTTGTGCTTAAATTCTTCCAATCAGAGTCACTATTACAGTTTTATAAAACTTCACATTATTCACTCATTTTACAAAGATATTGCTTGCATTTCTTAACTTGTGGCCCTTTCTTCATCCTTCATGTCAGGAACAATGCATTATTTTCAGACATTCATTTAAACTCACATCTTCCCCTGACCACAGCCTAGCATGTCTGCCTATTTTAAAAATCTGTCTAATTAGCACCATCCAGCAGGAGCCGCGCGAGGAGGGCCTGGGAGGGGGAGAGGGCACCCCCTCTGCACCCGGGCCCGACCCTCAGGTCCCCTAGGTTTAAATAGCGTGCTGCCGAAGACACCATCATCCCTTAGCTCCACTCCACCCCCCGGGACTCATGTGTGGTCCAGCCGGGCCTCACCACGTGACCCAGGTAAGCTCAGTCCCACCCACCCCCGGAACCCCAGGCCAAATAATTCAGTTTAGTGAAAAAAGCACAGAAATTGAAAGAAGATATTAAGAGTTAAAACGACAATGCCAAAGTCAAAGTGCAAATCCATGAGAAACAACACACAAGTAAACAAATCTCCCACTGAAGGAATTAATCCCATAATGTTAGACTCCAACCAGAACAAACCTATGGAAAATGGCCAAGAAAGCCTGACAAAGGATAACGACCTTCAAAATATGATGATTACCATGTTCAATACTATGAAAGAGGAAATCCGGGAGGAATTAAATAATCGAATCAATCGCTTTGAGGAGGAACACAACAGACACTTGGAGGAGTTGAGAAAAACAGTGCAAGAAACAAAAACTGGCATAGAGCAGTTACAACAGACTCAAGCAGAGATTAAAACTGAGCTACAAGACAAGTTATCTTCAACCCAGAACTCCACAGAGAGTCTTATCAAAAGAACTAAGGAAGCAGAAAACAGAATTTCAGATCTTGAAGATAAAGTGGGAGTATTAACCAGCTCAGTGGAAGAGGTTGTTAAAGCCAAAAAGATACTTGAGAGAAATATTCAGGAGATATGGGACACCCTGAAAAAGCTTAACATGCGTATTCATGGAATACCAGAGCAAGAATCTCAAAATACCACCCCTGAGGAAATTTTTCAAACGATCATCAAGAAAAATTTTCCTCATCTAAAAAGAGAGAGGCCCATCCATATACAAGAGGCATTGCGCACCCCAAACAGATATGACCAAAACAGAAGCTCACCACGTAAAATAATAGTCAAAACACTCCACATTCAAGATAAAGAACTGAGCCCAGTCCCCACCCACCCTGGAGCCCCACGCGTACCGGCGGCGAGCACCCAGGCCGACTGCGGCTTGGCCTGCGCCCCCCCCCCTGGCCTGGACGACCCCAGCCCCTTCCTTGCGGTCTGCCGCCCAAGGTGAGTGAGAGAGAAAGGGAGACCAGCCCAGTCCCCAAGCACCCCGGAGCCCCACATCCCGGCGGCGAGCACCCAGGCCGACTGCAGCATGGCCTGGGCCCCGCCCGGACCCAAGCGCCTCGCACCCTCCCGCCCCGTGCTCCTAGCCACCCCCCTGGATCCCAGGTGAAGAATTCTGCCATTGAGCCAAGGAGCGAAAGAGCCCAGCCCCACCCCGCCCCCCACCCGGGAGCTGCCCAGCCAGCAGCACTGCGCTGCGCAGCCGGCTTTGCCCTGGGCCCCGCCCCTCTCCACGCCCACCTTCCCAGATCGCAGGTGAAGAACTCTGCCATCAACATCAGACCCTTTGCCTTCTGGCCCACTGGGGACCTACGCACGTGGTCCACGGAAGACACACTGCTACTCAGAATTCAGTAGAGCCCAAAGGAAACTCAGGCAAAATTCTAAGGAACAAAGGGAGCACAGGCCATACATCTGGACTCCACTACAATCATTCTATCACGTGGGCGAGTTTCTTCTCATCCAGCCCAAAGATAAGTAAACTTTTTCTTTTCATCTTACTGATCCTTTAAAGTATCAATGATGTAGATCAACTTTCTCATACAGCCACCTCACAACATACAACTCCAGGGAGTACACCACTCACCCCCACATTTCATCAAGAAACTAAATCGTAAAAGTGCACTACCGAACTAATACTCACCCCCTGGTAACGTAACCTGACTTAACTGACCTACTAACAGCCTAGTAGCCTCATCTAGGATATAATAATAACAATACACAAACATACCCAATCCAAGGCAAGCACTAGTAATAACTGGCAAGCGTAACAAAACTATGTGGATTCAGTGAAAACCAGAAACTGAAAAGTACTAAAAAACAAAACAACAATGTACAAGTCAAAGTGCAGATCCACGAGAAACAAAACCCAAGAAGACCAATCTCCTGCCGAAAGAATCAATCCCATAATGAGGGATTCCGACCAGAACAAATCCACAGAAAATAGCCATGAAAGCCAGACCCAACATAACGACTTTCAGAGTATGATACTTACCATGATTAATACTATGAAAGAGGAAATCCGAGAAGAGTTAAACAACCATATCAACCACTTCGAACAGGAACACAACAGGCACTTGGAGGAGTTGAGAAAAACAGTTCAAGAAACAAAAATAGGTATGGAGCAATTAAAACAGTCTCAGGCAGAGTTTAAAATTGAACTAAAAGACAAGTTATCTTCAACCCAAAACTCAACAGAGAGTCTTATCAGCAGAACAAATGAGGCAGAAAATAGAATTTCAAACCTTGAAGACAAAGTGGGAGAATTAACCAGCTCAATGGAAGAGATTTTTAAAGCCAAAAAGATACTGGAGAGGAACATTCAAGAGATATGGGACACCCTGAAGAAGCCTAACATGCGTATTCATGGAATCCCAAAATACCACACCTGAGGAAATATTTCAATTCATCATAAATGAAAACTTCCCACAATTAAAGAATGAGAGACCTATCCAAATACAAGAGGCATTTCGCACTCCAAACAGATACGACCAAAATAGAAAATCGCCATGGCAAATAATAGTCAAAACACTCCACATTCAAGACAAAGAAAAGGTGCTGAGAGCTTCAAGAGAAAAAAAGCAATTCACTTTTAAAGGTAAACCTATTAGAATAACAAATGACTACTCAATGGAAACAGTAAAAGCAAGAAGAGCTTGGAGAGACATACTTCAAGTATTAAATGAGCAAAAATGCCAACCCAGACTGATATACCCGGCAAAACTATCTGTCATGATTGAGGGAGAAAGAAAAGTTTTCCAACACAAAGACAACTTGAACATGTCTACCAAACCAGGCCTTCAAAAAATCCTAGAACTGATACTCAAGCTTGAAGAAAAAACAAGCGTATCCAGGAGGGACAGAAGGGAAGTATAATACCACCAAAACATAAATATCAAACAACATGCTTACAAAATCTACTAGACATAAAAAATGTCCAGAATTAAAAATAATTTCTCCATTATAACATTAAATGTCAATGGTATTAACTCACCGATTAAGAGACATAGATTACAAACATGGATTAAAAACCACAATCCAACAATCTGCTGCCTTCAGGAAACTCATCTCACCACAAAAGATAGGCACATCCTAAGAATGAAAGGCTGGTCCAAAATCTTACAAGCTAATGGAATCAGGAAACAGGCAGGGGTAGCAATTATGCTTTCAGACAAAGTGGACTTCAAACCAAAGAAAATCATAAGAGACACAGATGGATACTACATTTTAGTCACAGGTACAATTCACCAGGAAGACTTCACAATCCTGAACATTTATGCACCCAATACAGGCCCCTCCACATTCATTAAGAAAACCCTACAGCGCCTAAAGCAAGAAATCAACCCCCAAACAATAATTCTTGGGGACTTCAACACCGCCCTCTCAACATGGCATAGATCAACAGGTCAAAAGCTTAACAGAGACACTTTGGAACTTAATCAAACCCTGAAAGAAATGGACCTTACAGATCTCTATCGAACTTTTTACCCACGCACCAAAGAATACACATTTTTCTCAGCAGCACACGGAACTTTCTCCAAAATAGATCACATACTGGGCCACAAAACGAATCTACACATATACAAAAAAGTTGAAATTCTAACCTGTGCCCTATCAGACCACCACGGCCTAAAGCTGGATATCCACAACACAACAAACAAGAGAAAATACACTAACTCCTGGAAACTTAACAGTATGATGCTGAATGAGAACTGGATTCAGGAAGAAATTAAAAAGGAAATTCAAGATTTCCTGAAAGTGAACGATAATGAAAATACAACTTACCAAAATCTCTGGGACACAATGAAAGCTGTCCTAAGAGGTAAGTTCATAGCTCTTAATGCCTACATCAAAAAAATGGAAACATCAAAAATAAATAACTTAACGATGCAGCTTAAAACTTTAGAAAAACTAGAGCAATCTGATCCCAAAAGTAGTAGAAGAGAGGAGATTAGCAAAATAAGGGGAGAAATATCTGAAATCGAGACTAAGAAAACGATAGAAAAAATCAACCAGTCAAAAAGCTGGTTCTTTGAAAAAATCAATAAGATAGATACACCCCTAGCTAAATTAACCAAAAGCAAGAGAGAGAAAACCCAAATTAACAAAATTAGAAATGAACATGGAGTAATCACTACTGATACCCAAGAAATCCAGAGAATTATAATGTCATAGTTCAAAAACTTATACTCAGTGAAATTTGACAACACAAAAGAGATGGATGAATTTCTAAGTAAACATATCTTACCTAAATTGGATCAGGAAGTTGTGAATTACTTAAATGGCCCTATAGCATATAAGGAAATTGAGGAAGTAATCTCAAATCTTCCCACCAAAAAATGTCCTGGACCAGATGGATTCAGCACAGAATTCTACCAGACATTTAAGGAGTCAATAACACCAATACTCCTTAAACTGTTCCATCAAATAACAAAGGAAGGAACACTACCAAATTCCTTCTATGAAGCTAATATCATCTTAATCCCAAAACCTAATAAAGATTCACTTAAAAAAGAAAACTATAGGCCGATCTCCCTGATGAACACAGGCGCAAAGATTCTCAACAAAGTCTTAGCAAATCGGATTCAAAAACATATCAAAAAGATCATTCACAGGGACCAAGTAAGCTTCATCCCCGGCACGCAAGGTTGGTTCAACATACGAAAATCAATAAATGTAATTCATCATGTAAACCAGTCCAAAGTCCAAGACCACATGATACTCTCGATAGATGCAGAAAAAGCCTTTGACAAGATCCAACAGCCTTTTATGATTAAAACGCTAGAGACAGTAGGAATGGAAGGAACCTTTATCAATATAATAAAAGCTGTATACAACAAGCCCACAGCAAGGATTATGCTCAATAGGGAACAATTGGAAGAATTCCCACTTTGATCAGGAACTAGACAAGGCTGTCCACTTTCACCACTTCTATTCAATATTGTACTTGAAGTCTTAGCTGAAGCCATAAGACAAGAAAGGGACATAAAAGGGATTCAAATCGGCACGGAAGAAGTCAAGCTATCCCTACTTGCAGATGACATGATCTTATACCTGAGTGATCCCAAAAACTCCACCAGGAAGCTCCTGGAACTAATTGAGAAGTTCAGCAGGTTGGCAGGATACAAAATAAATGTGCAAAAATCAAGAGGCCTTCCTACATGCCTAGAATGAAAGAAGTGAAAAAGCCTTGAGAGAAACAATCTGACTTACTGTAGCCCCTAAAAAAATGAAATACCTAACCAAGGAGGTAAAAGACCTTTACAATGAAAACTTTAAACCCTAAAGAAAGAAATTCCTGAAACCCTAAAGAAAGAAATTCCTGAAGGTGGAAGACCTCCCATGCTCCTGGATTGGCAGAATCAACATCGTAAAAATGACCATCCTACCTAAGGCAATATGCAAATTCAATGCTATACCAATGAAAATCCCAAAGCAATTCTTCAAAGAAGTTGACCAAACAATCTCAAAGTTCATATGGAGGCACAAAAGACCCAGGATAGCAAAGACAATCCTGAGTAACAAAAACACTGCTGGAGGTATTACCATGCCAAACTTAAGTCTATACTACAAATCCATGGTTATAAAGACAGCCTGGTACTGCCTCCAAAATAGATGCACAGATCAATGGATAAGGCTTGAAGACTCAGATATAAGCCCACAAAATTACAGACATTTGATCTTTGACAAAGGGGCCCAAAAAATCCAATGGAAAAAGATCAGCATCTTCAACAAATGGTGCTGGCAAAACTGGATCTCCACATGCAGAAGATTAAAGCTGGACCCGTACTTGTCACCATGTACAAGACTTAATTCCAAATATATCAAGGATCTTGATATCAGGCCAGAGACTATAAAAACCATAGTTGAAAGGATAGGGAACTTCCTTGAGCTTATTGGGCTAGGCCAACATTTCCTAAACAGACATCCAATGGCACAGTCACTGCTACCAACTCTCAACAGTTGGGATCTTGTGAAATTAAAGAGCTTCTGTTCAGATAAAGAGATTGTAACACGAGCTCAACGGCAATCCACAGAATGGGAGAAAATCTTCACTAACCACACATCTGATAGAGCTCTGCTGTCTAGAGTGCACAAAGAACTTAGAAAACTAAACACCAAGGAAACCAATGGCCCAATTAAAAAATGTGCCCTGGAACTCAAAAGAAATTTTACCAGGTATGAAATTAAAATGTCTAACAAATATCTTAAAAAATGTTCCACTTCTTTAGCCATCAGGGAAATGCAAATCAAAACTTCCCTGAGATATCATCTCACCCCGGTCAGGATGGCAAAAATCCACAATACAAACAACAACAAATGCTGGAGAGGATGTGGAAAGAGGGGAACTCTCCTACATTGCTGGTGGGAATGCAGCCGTCTGGAGATTCTTAAAGAAATTAAAGATTGAAATGCCATATGACCCTGCTATCCCACTTTTGGGAATAACCCCCCATGCAGCAGAGGTTCACCTCGATAGCACAAGCACGACCATGTTCATCGCAGCACTGTTTACAATAGCAAAGTCATGGAATCAACCCAAATGTCCAATAGTTGACGAGTGGATAAGGAAATGTGGTACATCTATACAATGGAGTACTACTCAGCCATCAAAAATGATGAATTACTGGAATTTGCCGGGAAATGGATGTCATTAGAAACAATTATATTAAGCGAAGTATCCCAGACCCAGAAAATTCAGTGCTGTATGTACTCCCTAATAGGTGGCTCTTAGTACCAAACCCACCCAGCCCACCTAGAGACACTCAAAGATAAATCTCTGTAATACCTACAGTAATTGCAAGGATTATTAACAGGAGGGATGGGGTAGGAGGACCACACCAGAAACAAGGAGAGAGGGGTCCATGCTACAGCAGACAAAATAGGCCTCCATCAAGGACTCAAATAAGTAATGAGACATCTGATTAAGTTCACAGACTTTCGTTCCTGATCATTTACTACTGAGGGGGTATGATCTCACCAGAAGAGGAGGGCATATAGTCTGGCAGATAAAAAGTAACCATTTTGCAAATGGGTGATAGACCCCTCCCTCACTGTGGTTTCCCACTTTTAATACATCTACCTTTGAATGTGCTCTTATAACAAGCACATCAAGATGGAGTGAAGGGCATTGCAGGAGCAGCAAAACTGCAAAAGAAAATCAACAAACCACAATCCAGAACTTCAGAGACTCTACATCAACCACCTAGAACTAGGCCAGACTAATCTCTCCCCATCCTGAAGCTCAGGGACATTTGCGGAAGAGGGGGCGGTAAGAGTGTAAGAGCAAAAGGATGGGAGGAGCAATGATATGTAAGATACTCCATACAAGTTAGGGCTGAAGCAATCATAATTGGACTTTACATGCCCTGCACAATGTCCAACACACTATTGACCTCACAAAGTCTAGCATCTGCTTAAGGCACCAAGATTCTTGGAGGCAAGGGATTGGCAGCCACAGCAGTGTTCCTATACTTAAGGGGAACACGGGAAAGGGTTCAGGGAAAGGCCACTGAGTCCTTTTATGTCATGGGAGAGGAGGGCCCAGAGGAAAATCAGGCATGCACAAGGGAGGGGGGAGGGGAGGGGGAGTAAGGGGGGAGGGGGGAGGAGGGAGGAGGAGGTAGGTAGGGAACTGGTGTACCTATTTAGTTTGTATGAGCTGAAATAATAATAAAAAATAAAGTGCAAGGCTCGCAAAAAAAAATCTGTCTAATTAGAGGTACCCTCACTATTGCAAGTCATTGACTTGTTCACATCTGCAAAGCATCATTTGTTGCACAAGGTAACATAATGATGATCTGGACATCTAAGAGTGAATCTCAGAAATTTGCCTCCAACCCCTAGGCTAAATACTGATTTCTCATCAATGAAGCCTAAGCCTAACTCATAGCCATTTGTGTTGATTCTGAAGTCATGAGATTACGATGCCTCTATTTTTTGTCTCTTGCCATTAAATCCATAACAATAAATGTTGAAACAAGTACATAAAAACATGAAACAAAACATTATTTTGTGAGGTTTCATCACAAATAATAACTACAGGAATGTTGTAGAAATGGATAGCAATAGTATTAAGGGTACTGAAAATCCATTGCAAATGTTTTAATAATATATATGAATATTTTAATATTTGTGAATTTATAAAATTGACATAGTTTCACATATTTACTGACAATGTGAAAGAATGATGGTAGAAGTTAGATGATAAACATGAAATTAATAAGCCTATATTCTTCTGAAATTTTAAAGAAAACATTGAAATTATATAACTTTTCAAACAGTGGACACTTGTTAGACAAATTAAAGCTTTTCCTCCCGTACATACAATGTGCTTTGATCATGTGCACTTCTTCTACCCCTGTGTCCTCTCTGTCTTCACCCTGTTCATGTTCCATACCTCTAGTGGTCACTTTTTCCTTTCATGACTTTTTTTCCCAAGAGAACGCAGATGAGAGAAAAAAAATGTGCTAATTTTCTTTAGGAGGCTGCCAATTCTCACTTAAGTTCCATCTATTCTCCTGTAAGCAACTGTTTTAAGCTGAAGAAAAGAACTTCATTGTCATATAACTTGGTCATTTGACATTTTTACTTTTAATTTTTGTGGAACCTTCATAATGACTTCCACAATGACTACAGTATTTTACTTTCTGTCTAGTATTAGTGTATAAGGCTCTGTTCCCCACATTATCACCAATATTGAGTTTCTTGGCAACCATTATGACTATAATAAGTTTGAAGCTTTGATTTGCATTTCTTCAATGGCTAAACATATTAAACATTTTCTCATGCATTTATTGACCATGTTTACTTTCATAACAATTCTCTCTTCAGTTCATATGCCTATTTTGACTGGATAATTTTATTTTGGGTATATAATCTTTGGAGTCCTTTGTATATTTTGTATATATTCATCTGATATCCTTTATCAGATGAATGGATAGCAAATATTTTCTTTAAATCTGTAGATCACTTCACAGTAGTAACTTTTTGTTGTGGTGCAGATTTTAAATATCACATAATCTAATTTGAAAATGGATTCTTGCTTTTATTTACTGAAATATAGCCCTAATTAGTAAGCCCTGTATCTTAAAGTGTTTTTCTTATGTTTTTCTCAAAGTTTCAAGTCTTAGATTCATTTGAGTTTATTTTTTGTGCAAGATAGGGAATAAGTACAGAATTTTATTGCTTTCTATATACTACCCAGTTTTTTCAGCACCACTTGCTAATGAAGATGTTTCTCTAACATATATTTACATATTTTGGGACCTTTATTAATAATCAAATGGCCATACTGTGTTTAACTCCACAAAACTTGTATAAGATTTGGCCTATCAACATTTCACAATGAAAGAGGAAAGTTTTCAGGCACCACATCTCCCTGAGTAACTATTTATGGTTAATGCTGGATGGTGGGGGAAGGGGAGCTACTTTCTTCAATGATATAACCATTGAGACATCATGTATGTTTCTATAAGTATTCAGACACATACAGTATAAGCAACTCAGTTAGGATTAAGTGGACCACACATGCATAAATATATAAAAGTTGCTAGGAGACTGGTTGGGAGGATGTGCAATTGGGAAAAGGATGAAGTAATAACAGGTCAGAATGACATTAATTCATTGTATTATTGCATAGAACTGTCAAAGAAAACAAATTTAAAAATGGCTATAGCAACATATACTATTTCAGAATTTCCATTCTGTTCCACTGATCTGTGTCTCTGGTTTTTGTCAACATCATGCAATTTTTGTGACACACTATACATATTTTTATTCATTTAAGTTGGCTTTTTGAGGTTTTAGTTTATTTTACCACTTTCTTTTTACTTGAAGAATACCATTGTGATTTTAATAGGGATTGCATTGAACCTGTAGAAAACTTTTGATGTTGTGGCCATTTGCATGCCATTTTCATGGTATTAATTCTGCTAATTCAGGTGTATGTGTGGTCTTTACATCTTCTAGTGTCTTATCCAGTTTCTTTCCATATTACTTTTTAATCTTCTGCCGAGTCTTTAACATGTTTGGTTAAGTTTGTCTTTCTTTCTTTCTTCTCTTTTTCTAAGCCAAACTCTATCCATCTTTATTAGAGACACCTTTTATAAGCAATCATGGTATTTAGTGGAAATATATGGGCAGACAATCAGTAACAGTATATAACAACCTTCAATTTCCCTTGTTGAATTGATTGTGGAAATGAGAAAGATTTTATAACATCCATTGAACTCTTCATTTGTTACTTTGACTGTGGAATGTTTACAAAGAAGATTGACAACTAACATAAGCATCTTGCTTAACAACTTTTCTAACTTCAGGAAATGAAATGAATGTGGCAGAATTATCAGTGTGCAGATCTACGGTTTTTTTTTTTAATGACAGGAACCACTTCTCTTTTAGACATCACAAACTTAATGATATTCTTTCTCTTCTACCTCCCTGCTTTCCTTTCTTTTCTTCTTACTACCTCCTTCCCTCTTTCCCTTTCTCCCTATGTCTTTTCCTTCCTACCTCATCTCTCCTTCCTTCTTCCTTCCTCCCTTGCTTTCTCTCTTTTTCTCTCTTTCTCTCTCTATTTTTAGGGAAGATCTTCTGTATTCACAGAAGTAGCATAAAAAAAATAAAGGTTTGTGAGACACTGGAAATTATCCAAGATCTGTAAAATACGGAGTTTCTTCATGATCAAATAAAGGGACAGAAACAAATTCAAAACCCTACATAGGAGATGACTTTCCCAGGTGAAGGCGGTAGCTGTAGAGACAATCCAATGAAAGATGAGGTGAGAAATGCATGGAAGAAGAGTTAGAATAACATGGTAGTAAATGTGATTTGGTAAAGGCCACAATGAAAATGTAGCCAACAAGAGAACAACAGTCAATCCTCAGGGTAGGCTCTTAGAAATCCAATATATGTTAGCATTAATTCAAGTTTCTCCTGAATAAAAATATATTTATCAGAGTTGCCATAAATAATGAAAGCCACATATTGCCAAGGAATTTGATTGCTGTTCATGACACAGAAATTTTAGGAGTAAAGGTCATCGCTTTAATAAACAGCATCAGATTAGAAATTTAACCAATGAAATGGACTTTGAAAACTTAAAAGAAGTTCCAAACTCAACAGACTGAAAATTGGGGTAAATGACTCTAAGTATGATCAGGATTCTGAAAATTTGAGCAGCTCATGTGATGGTTGGTTTTATGTTTCAGTAAAATAGATCATGGGGTACCGGGTTTGCTGAAATGCTGTTCTGATTTGTAGTGGTATTTCTAGATGAGATTAGTATTTCAATTATCATTTAGGAATCTGAAATCAGATCTATTTTCTCCACCTGAAGATTTATATGGAATGAAGGGGTTAAAGAGATACGAGACCAAAGTTTTATTTTTTAAAAGTGTGTTTTAGTGCAAAAGCAAAGGAACAGAAATTTGAAGTGAAATTTGATTTAATTGAAAGTGAAACAGCAAAGATGAGGTCTTTCTACTAAGTGGACCTGGATTCTAAACATGGAATCTATTTTACCTGTTCCCTATAGGAAACTTACTAAGTTGGGGGAGGCAGCAGACTATTCCTATTTTGGGACTGCATGATTTCATATAAGTGTGAACAGTTTGTTCTCCAGCCACGTGGTATATATCCAAGGTTGATCCATGTATGTCTTGACAAGTCAGCTGTCTACCTGGCTATGCCTTATGCTGTCTCATTCATTCTTTCAAAAAGGTTAACTAAATTGCTTTTGGGGGAATTGAATTAATGATCAATCTTTACTCTTTCTGCACAAAAGAAGGAAGAAAAAAGTACAACAACAAGAATGGTTTCTTCAGAGTGAATCTATATAGGATGTCACAGTAATGACCTTTATATGAGTAAGATGATGGAATGTTAGATACTCATGCAATAGTATGTCTTGATTGTTATGTACTCTAGCATTTGATGTAGAATCTAAAACGTGTATAGAATACAATCGTATTCTCAAATAATGTTAAGAAGAAAAAACAGTTGTACAAAGAATGGGTCTAGAAATACTTGAAACAAACAGCAACACCCCAAAATTAACATCAAAGAGGCCAGTCATCTGGAAAAATATCATCACCGAGGAAACTGAAGCAGTCACAAAGGAAAAAGGGAAATGTGAACACAAATCAAGTAATGCAACAGTATCAGTGTCTGAAGAAATTAGATTGAATTGACAAATATGTAATATGCATATAAATATACATAAATGGAAAACTAACATTAATGTGTATTTCTAATATGTACAAAGATTATACATGAAAGTAAACTTTGGTACACTAAAAATAGTTTCAAAACATTGAATTTAGTCCAACAGGATTATAAATAGGAGTTGAAAGATTGACATTGTTCAAAGAAATTGAAAATACTTTTCAAAACTTGATTTTAACAAGAAAATTATATATCTCAAATATTTAAATAGATCAACTAATAAGTAAAACTAAACAGAGAACATAAAGTAAAATTTTGCCCTAGAAACATGTATTTATGCTATATATACATACATATGCTATATGTATTGATATTCCATGCATTTGAACTTTCCTATGTTTCAAAGGAAATTTTAGTGCATTTCAAAAAATAATAATAACATTTTAACTCATTATATTCAATAATGACATGCTAAAAATTTGTAATCACCACACTTCAATAGAGAAAATAGGCCATGGTCAAGTATTACATGTAAGTAATGAGACATCTGGAGCAGCTCACTCTCACTTCCTTTCCTGGTCACTTGAGATTGAACAAGTTTGATCTCATCAATTCGGGAAGATATAGGGACTTGCAGATAGGTGGCAATCATCCTGCAAATGGAACACTGACCACTCACACACACATGCACTGCTATGTCCTACTGCTATTCGTCCATCTATCTTTGACTCTCCTCTTATATTATATTAAGATCTTCATTTAAACAGTCTTTTATTTTTGGTTAGGGGGTGACCTTCAATAAGATACCAATCAGGATGCAGCCCAGGGCAGTACAGGGAAAGCAAAATTGAAAACAACAACAAACCATAATTCAAAACACCAAAGACCCTACATTATTCACCTGCAACCAAACCACCTAAATCTCTCACTATCCTAAAGCTCAAGAAACCTTCCAGAAGATAGGGCGGCAAGATTGTAAGAGCCTAAAGATTGGGAGGACCAACCATATGCAAGATACTCCACACAAGTTAAGGTTGCAGCAGCCAGAATTGGATTTTGCCTGATCTACATAATGGCTCACATGTCAACAACCTCCCAAAATCTAGCATGGATCACAGGGAGAAGGTTTCAGGTAGTAGGATCCTTAGAGGCAAGGGATTAAATAGTCATAGCAGAGCTCTCATAGTAACGGGGAGCCCAAGAAGGGGCTCCAGGCTATGCCACTGATTCCTGAATTTTTGATAGGGTGGAGGACTTAGAAGAAGTTCACACAAAAAGATGCTCCAGGGAATGGGAGTGAGGAAGGGAGAAGCATCAGAAGAGGGAGGAGGAAGGGAGGGGTGTGAAAAGAAGGGAGAAAGGGGGTAGAGTGCAATGGGGGACAACTGGAGAGGCAAGGGAGGAGGGAGAGGATGAACCTATTAAGGTTGTATGATTAGGAAAAAAATAAAATGTGGGAGAAAAATGAAAAAAGTTACAAAAAATTTGTGATCACCAAGAATATTACAGATGTGTCTCCCAAATACATCCATTTTAATGACAAGAATAATTTGTGTTATGCAAATTATTAATGAAAGGGAAATATTTGATAATTTGAGAACATTACAAATAAAAATCTGTGATATGTAACAAAACAAGGTGTAGGAAAATATAATTTTGAAAACATTTATGAGCTATTAATTTTAAATGATGTAATTTTTTATTGTCAAATCTAAAAAGACAACAACAGCAACAACAAAAAGAAATCCACAGAAATGGCGAAATAGTACATTTATGAATACTTGTCCTGCGTGCCTGGCAAACTCAAACATATTTGGTTGAGAAAATGGTGTAGAATAAGAACAAAATACCAAACATAATTTTTCAGCAAAACTAAAAGGTGATTCTCAAAAAGATCGTTAAACATGGCAAATCATTGGACATCATAGAAATGATCTGTGGGAGAAAAAAATATAAAGGAAGCTTCAGAGATTTAAGAAAATATGTAAGAGCAATATTTAAAAATTTACACATACAACTTTGTATAAATTTTTTATAGAAAATGAATAAAATAGTATCTAGCAAATCATTAGATTCAAGAAATTCAAATCCCTTCCAGGTCAAAAATTTTAAGTGACAACAAAGGCAAGACACCTATCAATGATGCCAAAGGCAATGGCTTAATTTTAACCAAAATATCTGTGAAAAGGCAATTCTCTATGAAACAAATTTTCCAAAGCAGAGATGTAAACGATATTCCTAAAATTTTATAAAATTTCTATAATACTAATTTTAAAAATGGTTGGGAAAATATGCAAGAAATGTTAATTTATATGAAGCATGATTTACTTTCTTCTGTAAGAGACTATATACTACATGTTTACTGAAATAATATTGATATATGGAAAAATCTCAATGTATTGTTGCAATTCATAAAATGATCTTAGATGAAAATCTTATTCTCACTTACAAAATTAGTTTTAGAAAGTGTATAACAATCAATAATTATTCATCATGCTAAACACCACCTTTGTATGCTAGAAGTAAAAATGAATTTATTTGGCTCATAAGCTGTTTTAGATTCATTTCTCATTTCTGCAGTAAAACTCCTGACCCTACTGGCTTGTTGGAATAAGGATTAACTCCAATGTGCCATTCTGGGTTACAAATCATAATGGCATAGAAGTTTCAACAGTGGGAACTAAGGGAACTGTTCTTTTAGCATTTGCAGAAAGGACACTAGACAAGGACCAATATATTCATGCTTACTGGTTTGCTTATTCACAACAGTCTGTCTCCATTGTCATCCATCTGCCACAAGAATGTTTCTGCTCACTATGGGCTGAGTGTACATACATCAATTATGTGCTTAAGACAGAGCTGCATAGAGGCATGTTCAGAGACCGAACTTCATCTTGAGAATTCTTTTTTAATGGGTCAAGAGACCTGCTACTTAGGTGTCAGTTTGCAGTTAATGTTGATCATTGCATATGCTATTCACTAGAAATATCCTGAATTGGCTATTGTATTAAAGATGCCTGTTTGCAAGTTACCATTTGAGATTGTATTAAAATTTCACATATTCATGAAGAGAGGTTAAAGAATAAAAAGCATAGTGTGCAAATAAAAGTGACTCATTATTACATATGATATAATAATCTGCATGGAAATGTGCAAGAAACCATCAAAATATTCAACTTAATAGAAGTTGAAGGTAATAAATGCTAACAGGAGTAAATATTAAGGTTAATTTAAAACTCCTCTATTCACTATATCCTGCTTTTCTCTTTGCTTACTCCTTACCAGTCTTTCCTTACCAGTCTTTTAAGCAATTGGTTATTTTAAGTGCAATATACATGAATTTGTGAGGAATTAATTGGGTGCTTAATTAAATCATCAGAACGTAATGCTTGATATTACGTTTTTTCAAATGTCAACAAATATGAAGAAGTAAATACAGGACCATTACTGTTTATAAATGGAGAAATAGGTGATTTGAATATATTAGATGGTCAGTTTTGTTTGGTATGCTCTCTAACAAACTTGAATTAAAAAATCATTGTTATGCCTCATTTCTGTACAGTCCAATTTATCTGTATCCATATGTTTATGTTTTAGCTACTTCTGAAAATCATTGATATTTAAGAGAGATCCCTAATTATTTTTGCAATTTTTTACCAACAATGGACAAATATTAATCAGGTTTCCTTTGATGTTGCACTTATTCTTAGAGATATCATATTCTGTGTCACTCACAAACAAAACTCCAAAGTTTAAAACTAAAATAAGACATTGATCTAAAAAGAAAGAGCTGATTAAAATTACAATGTGTTCTTTGTGCTCGTGTTTTAAATAACATACCATTGGTAAAATGTAAATAAAAAGGCAAATTGCTTCATTTATCATGCATTTTAAGCAGTTAAAATGAATGAATTCTCCTTTGAGAAAACATCTGACTAAGCAAAAGAATGGTTATGAGTTTGGGAACATGTTTAATGAACTTTCTGGTTAAAATGTAGTTGTTGTAGAGCCCATTATTGGTGGTTTAAATTAATTGAGGCTTCTTTGCTGAGAGATTTTCCTTTCTCTTCTACTTAATTTACCAAAATTAGTAACCTTAGAAACTCTATTAAAGCCAAAAATGAGTAAGTCAGCAGTGCTGGTTTGCATAGAATTGTGTACATCCATAGATTTTGATATTCAATGTCTGATATTCTTCACAAATAAAATAATTGCAAAGATAAATCACATTTGTTCTTCAAAAAGCTTATAAGAAATTATTTTAGCTTTTATTTTTTTCTTATTGCTCAGTATCAAATAAAATATACAGCCACCAGCTTAGTACAATAGGATAAAGTGTTTATATATCCTGAGTAATAGACAAAATTTGAAAGAATCCAAGGGTCCTTCAACAGAAGAATGAACAAGACATCTGTATAATGAAATATCTTTCAGCACTCACAATAAATGAGCTTTCAAACCATGGAAAATATGGAGTGAATTTAAATTCTTATTATCAAGTAAAGGAATGCCTTTGCAGAAGTCTACATACTATGTTATCCCAACTACATGACATTCTGTAATTTGTGAAAAATATAATTTTTTTGAAAACCATGAAAATGTACTTGCCAGTGGTTAAGGAACAGGGAAGGAATTAACCATCGTTGGTAGAATCACCTGTTAGAAATGTATCCAAATGATGGAGAGTAATGTGAACCTGGAACTTCGTATGATAAGAGTATGTAAACATACTTTTTTTCCCAACTAATTTTCCAGGATGGAGGAGCATATTGATAGAGGGAAAAGTCAAACAAGAGTAAAGAGAGCTCTGCACTGTCTACTCAGTTTTATTATAAACGTAAATTTCTCCTTCTGAAATAGTCTATTCAAAAAATTGAATAGACTATTGTTTCTCCTGGTGTCAAGGCCTTTATGGAAGAAAGTTGGAAAACAGAAGGAAGAAAGGTGATAGGCCTTAATAAGGGCTAAGGGAGAGAAAAAAAAAAGGTAAATGCTTCAGGAGGAAAAAAGGCATCAAAGGCTTAACCCAGTTATGAATGCTGGAACCTGCAATAATTTGTAAGAAGAATATAGGGGAGGAACAGCGGTATGTACTACCCATGGATAATCAATTACTTTACACTACTTTATGTTTTAGTCTTCCTAGGAGAACCAATTTAGGATACTTCTGCCATGTTCTATATAGACATTCAAGCATAATTGCATATGACATAGCCACTTTCATTTATTTTTCTTCAACTCAACTATTTTTATCAAATTATAGCCATTAGATAAGCCAGTTGGTTTCTTTACAAATTCTCAAATGTAAACACAATGAAACTTGATTTTCTTCAGTGTCTGCATTATGTCTTTTGCTGTGAAGAATCTTTTACTATTTCATGCAATCCCATTTGTCATCTCACTACTATTTCCTTGGCTACTGCCATCCTTAGTACTTTCTAAAATTACATCATTAATTCTTTAAACATTTCTTGATTGCCTTTAGGACAGGAGGGATGAATACAAAGTATAAAAAACTGTGTTCATGCAGTATAAATTCTAAAGTAAAAGGTATAATGATTATGATTTCATATTGTGTTACTTTCTCAGTTATCATAAATAGACATCAAAAGTATGTGGTAATATATACAGTACCTTTAAAAGTATGCCATTAATGTTTTTTCTTCATATAACATAAAATTCCCTTTTTTAGTGTATAATTCGAATAGTACAGACAAGTGCATAATCAGCACACAAAGTAGATTCATCATCCATGATCTAATCTTGGATAGAGGCACACTTTTGATAAAGCTTCAAAATATGTTAAAGAAAAGAAAAATTTAACATAGGAACAAAACGAATCACAAGTTATAAAAGTGTAATTGAGTTCTGAAAGTGCTTTGCTAAGACATATTTAAACACAATAGACAGAGATCAGTGCACAGCAGCTTACATTACACAAATCAACAGGGAAAGGATGCACAGTGTTTGTTAATGAGTACAGCAGAACCTTTCACAAACGAATTGAAATGAGCAAAGGAGATGAGATGCAGTATACCTTAATGAATACAACTAAAACAGAATCTTTCATGAGATAAAGTTCGTCTTCACAGGAATTGTCAGATTCTCAGCCAGTAATTTCTCCCACTTCTGTTTATGTGTGTGTTTCTCTGTGTGCTCTACATTCTTATTTTGTGACAGTTAATTAAATCTCTCTCAAGTGATCACCCCAAAAAAGCTTAAAAACTCTAAAACCTCATGTGCCAAATTCCAAATTCAAAGAGATAAATACACAAAGTGAACATTTAGTAAGTGTTACGGAAGAGATCAGCAGCCTCGCACTCCACAAGAATACAGCTCAATAAGAGCTGTAGTAATAGAAGCAACAATAGAAGGAGAGCAGTGTACATAATACGAATCACCACTAGATAACATGCTTCATTTTAAAGGTATTATCCTATAGTGAAACTATTAAAGTACTGTTCCAGTTTACCTGCATAGTTGCTGTAAAATCATTACAAAACAGCTTAAGGGAACAGGGGAGTTTATTCTGGTTTATGATTCCTAGTTATGATTCCTTATCCTGCTTGGCAGGAGAGCCCATACCAACACTAAAGGCCTACAGAACTGGTTACATCATATACACTACATCATATACACATAAAGATTGCACCTCTCTCGGTCATTATTTGCCAGATCAGTATGTCAGACCGAGTATACCAAAGGATGTCTATTTTCTTAACTAGCTCCCTCCAATTTATGCACATGTCTAGAAACTAGTCTCACCCACCATAGGCTAGAACTTCCCCAATGATTAGACAATCTCTTACAGGATCACTCTACACTTAATTCAACCACTAATCCTCTCTCTACAAATGTGCCTTAAGCTTGAACCCTTAACCCTCTAGTTGACTCCCATATTTAACTTCACACACAAAAATATCACTTTTGAACAGTAACCTTTAATCCTTGTCTCCACAAATGTTAACATATATTATTAAATATAATATATTATATTGTTATGTTATATTTATGTTATATGTAAAGTATAATAATGTAATATTTATTATATTATAATAAAAACAATATGCATTCAATATACATTAATCTACAATAATACAAATATGTATGTATAATATAATATACAATAAAATATACATATACACATTTTAATATCTGAAACATACAATATAAATAGATTTAATTTTGTTATTTCTAAAATTCTAAAAGTTCTTATAGACCAATTTTAAAATATTATGTCATTAAAAGTCAGTTTCAACATTTTAAAATCATAAAATTTCATAAAATCAATGAAGTACTTAAACACATAAAATATTAAAAGGGAAATGTCTTGACACAATAAGAAAATATTGAATTTTAAAACTAGCATCCAGCAAGTCAAATACCACATCATTTAGTTCAGTGTCCATCTTCTGTTGTTCATCGCATAGTCATGTGTAATTCCATTCCCTCTTCACAACTCAATTTCATAAGAAGTGTTTTGCTGAATCAAGTTGAATCTCACTCACAGCCATTTTCTGCATACATCCCATAGTTCTGCATCTCCAATAACATTCTGGGTTCACCTGTGCAGCTAAAAACTTCTTTCCTTCCTTCCAAAACTGCCATTTGATAACAAGATTCAACTGCTCTCCATGAATCCCTTAATTCTGCATCAAAACCAGTACCACTGGGATATGCTATCAAATTTTGCAGCAATGTGGAAATATAGTTTGGTCCACTTGAACCAGAGCTGTACCAACTTCTATGAGCTGACCCTGGTAAAGTCCTCTTCTATGAAATAAAAGTGTTTGAGGGAAAAGGCATGGCCATCTGGTAGAGGCTGGAGGCAACCTAGGTCACTGAGGTTAAGAGCTGCTGCAAGCTCAAAAGCAGATAGATCCCTCCCAGAAGTGGAGGGACTAATCAACCTCAAGGTTCCACCCCATTTACTGCAGTACTGGTTCTACCTCATGAAGATGCAATGACCTTTCCAAACAAGTAAAGATTTCAAACACATGAGCCTGTGGGGACAACCCACATTTCAACCCATGACCCTAGGCATATGTACATATACATATATATATACATATATATATATATATATATATATATATATATATATTCAGTGAGTAGGTTGTACAACTCTGAGTCTAAGTGGCTCTTGAGATCATGAAATAAAATTCCATTCATAGATATGTGCTGAAGACATGCTCATGTTTATGCACATGTTTATATTACAATATGTTATATTTTCCAAGTAAAATTCAATAAAGTTTCAAATCAATTATGGGTCAATAAGTCAAAAACTGAAATGGCAACATGTATCCATGGTAAAATGAAGTAAAACATTAGTCAATTAAGATTTTATTCCAAATTAACCCCAAATATATCTATTCCATTTTTTGTAATTATTTTAATGAATTTCAGAAGATACTTCTTCTACATAATTCCATATAATTGAGTAAAATCCTTGCTGTTGATTTGTTCTATACAGCTTTAATTATATTGATAAAGATTCCTTCTATTTCAACTGTCTCTAGGGTTTTGATCATAAAGGGATATTGGATCTTGTCAAAAGCTTTTTCAGCATCTATTGAGAGTATCATGTGGTCTTGAATATTGGTCTGGTTTATATGGTAAATTACATTTATTGATTTGTGTATGTTGAACCAACCTTGTGTGCCTGGGATAAAGCCTACTTGATCCCCCTGGATAATCTTTTTGAAATAATTTTTAATCCGATCTACTAAGACTTTGTTGAGAACATTTGCATCTGTGTTCATCAAGAGATTGGCCTATAGTTTTCTTTTGTAAGTGTATCTTTATTAGGCTTTGGGATTAAGACAATATTAGCTTCATAGAAAGAATTTGGTAGTATTCCTTCCTTTGCTATTTGATGGAACAATTTAAGGAGTATTGGTGTTATTTGTTCCTTGAATAAGTGGGAGAACTCTGTGCTGAATCCATCTGGTCCAGGGCATTTTTGCTGGGAAGATTTGAGATTACTTCATTGATTTCCTCATATGTTATAGGACTATTCAAATAATTCAGAACTTCCTGATTCAATTTTAGGTAAGTTGTGCTTACTTAGGAATTCATCCATTTCTTTTGTGTTGTCAAACTTCACGGAGTACGGGTTGTAGAGGTGGCTCAGGGGGTAAGCCTTTGCCTTGCAGGCAGAAGATCCTGAGTTTAGATCCTAGACCCCAGGTATAGATGTTGAGGGTAAGCAGGGGCAGCCTGTGTTTCTGGTCCTGGTAGGGCAGAACCTGTGAATCCAGGGACAGAGTAAACAAAGAGGAGGTGGAGGCAGTCCATAGTGGTTCCCTAATTTGCTGGAGGTTCTACATACACAATACACACACATACAAACAAACACACAAACACACACACAATTGAATAAATAAATAAATTTTAAAATAAAAGTGTCAAAAATAAATAAATAAATAAATAAATTTTTAAAAAAATTTCACGGAGTACTAGATTTTTGAAATATGATAACACTCTGATTTCGTGGGTACCTGTAGTGATAATTCCATTTTCATTTCTAATTTTGTTAATTTGGGTTTTCTCTCTCTTGCTTTTGGTTAATTTAGCTAGGGGTGTATCAATCTTATTGATTTTTTCAAAGAACCAGCCTTTTGGTTGATTCTCTGTATCGTTTTCCTCATTTCAATTTCGGATATATCTCCCCTGATTTTATTAATCTCCTGTCTTCTACTGCTTTTGGTGTCAGATTGCTCTAATGTCTCTAAAGCTTTAAGCTGCATTGTTAAATTATTTATTTCTGACGTTTCCTTTTTTTTTTTTGAGACTTTAACATTTTTATTATCTCCGCTCATACAAACCTAATAGGTACACCGGTTCCCCTCTCCCTCCTCCTCCCCCCACCCCTCTGCTCACCCTCCCCTCACCCCTCCCTCCCCATCCCCAGTGCCTCCCCTTCCCCAGTCCCCGGAGAATCCTTTAATGTGCATGCCTGACTGACCTCAGGGTCCTCCTCTCCGATAACATACAAGGACCCAGCGGCATTTCCCTGAACCCTTTCCTGTGTTCCCCTTAAGCATAGGAACACTATTTTGGCTGTCAATCCCTTGCCTCCAAGGATCTTGGTGCTTTTAGCAAATGCTAGACTTTGTTGGGACATAGTGTGTTGGGACATTGTGCAGGGCATGTAAAGTCAAATTATGATTGCTTCAGCCCTAACTTGTGTGGAGTATTTTGCATATCATTGCTCCTCCCATCCTTGTGCTTTTACAATCTTACCTCCGCCTCTTCGGCGAATTTCCCTGAGCTTCAGGATGGGGAGAGATTAGGCTGGCCTAGTTCTAGGTGGTTGATATAGAGTCTCTGAAGTTCTGGATAGTGGTTTGTTGATTTCCTTTTGCAGTTTTGTTGCTCCTGCAATGTCCTTCACTCCATCCTGACGGGTACTGGATGTCACCCCCTGGCCAGAGATAAAGAGCAATGAACTTACCTCTAAGGACAGCTTTCATTGTGTCCCAGAGATTTTGATAAGTTGTGTTTTCATTATCATTTGCATTCAGTAAATCTTGAATTTCCTTTGTAATTTCTTCCTGAATCCAATTCTCATTCAGCATCATAGAGTTTAGTTTCCAGGAGTTAGTGTTTTTTCTGTTTTTGTTGTGTTGCCAATGTCAAACGTGGTCTGATAGGGTATAGGCTAGAATTTTAACTTTCCTGTTTATGTGGAGATTCGTTTTGTGGCCCAATATGTGATCTATTTTGGAGAAAGTTCCTTGTGCTGCTGAGAAAAATGTGTATTCTTTGGTGTTTGGACGAAAAGTTCGACAGAGATCTATAAGATCCATTTCAGTAAGGGTTTGATTAAGTTCCAAAGTGTCCTTAATTTTCTGTGTCTGGGATACTTCACTCAATATAATATTTTCTAATTCCATCCATTTCCCAGCAAATTTCATTAATTCATCATTTTTGATGCCTGGAAGTTTCCTTCTTACTGGTCAGCATTCATAGAACCATAAAATGCTATGCAAGCAGCTGGGGTAGAAAAATAATCAATAGGTTCATCAGTTTGTGAGTGTTACACGCTACATTCAACGACCTTGGCAAGAAATAACTTTCAATACAATAGAATATGGTTGTCAAGGGGTTAACCAACTGCCTTTGGATTGTAGTTATAGCCTGCTTTTTAGCAGGGAACACACTTCTGGTATTAAAATTAGGCCAAGAAATTATTTTAGGTGAGACTACAGGCCCTAGGAGAGCAAAAATTATTCTATTTTACCTATACAAATTTAATATCCAACTGCCTTTTGGACATACGCCATTTTAGGAATTAAGAAACCTTAAACACTCAATCTAGAATAAAAAAATCAACAAAGAAGCAAAAATCCTAAAACTTGCCAAAGGGAAGAAAATAAATGTGCTGTGTTTGGCCCTAAACAGGACATCTACCATCTTCCTCATCCCAAGGCTCAGGGAACTTCCTCAGTTAAGTGCCTAAAGGGGAAAGAGGTGTATCCAGATGGTATCTTCCAGGCATAACAGGAATGTTACATCCATGAATTCACTGATTATGTATATTTTCATAAGGTCTGTGCAGGATTTGTCTTGTCAAAATTTTTCCATGGAAGAGGAATAGAACTCAAGAGGCCCTGGGCTGGAGAGATGGCTCAGGGGTTAAGCCTCTGCCTTGCAGGCAGAAGGTCCTGAGTTCGTGATCCTAGACCCCACGTATAAATGCCAGTGGAAGTGGGGGCGGCCTGCGTTTCTGGTCCTAGTAGGGCGGAACCTGTGAATCCCGGGGCAGAGTTAACAAGGAGGAGCTGGAGGCATCCATGGTGATTCCCGAATTCGTCCTGTGGTTCTACACACAGACATACGCACACACGCACACTCGCATACACGCACAATTTAAGACATTATGATAGCAGGTTAGAATGATCTGGAATCTTCCTCTTGATTCCTCACCCACAGATAGTATGATGCAAGTTAACAGAATAGAACAAGTGTCACAGTTTCACACAGCTGTGAATGCCTAAAGCTATAATACCAGCTATTCTGGCAAGAGATAAGAATTCCTGCAAAAGTGGTTTGAATGGTACAAAAGTAACCAACTGCTTTCTCAATAAATTTAAACCCCACTTTTCAGCAGGGAACACGTGCTGGGTACTGTAATCCAAGCCAAGGATTGTGGAATGGAAGACCATTCTCAGTCTTTAATCAAGAAATATCCATTTGCAGTAGCTGTTTAATATAGAGAAACACAACTAGTCAAAATTCAGAGAAGTCGTTCTGGACTGTTCAGTCCTAAACAGGACAGTAAAATCACTCCCAGCCACAAAGTTCAGATGAATAAGCAAGGATGAAAGTGCCTAAGAGAGGAAGTCAGGAGCTGCTAGAAGTATCATCTAGTCAAGACATGACTGTTGCACCTAGTTACTCACTTAGTTATGTCTACTTCCACAGCGCCTGACCAATATTTGGCCTATTAGCATTTCACCATAGAAGGGAGACTGATCTCAAAAGGAACTACACCTCTCTGAGACATTATTGAATGTTAAGTACAGAGAGGAGAACAGTTTTTTTTCCTCCCTAATATACCCACCAGTAAGTCCATGCCCATAAGTACTAAGGCCCTTACCAGTACAAGCATCCCAGATGAGACTCAGTGAATCACATGTGCAAAAACAGGTCAAAGTAAGAGGTTTGCAGCCTGAAAAGGAAAAGTATGAAGTAGGACAGGAAAAAGGATGCGATTTGGTAGAATGAAGTGAAAATTACATAAATCCATTATATTTATTTGAAGTGCCAAAGAAAAAAAACTAAAAAAGTCAGTCTGTATTTTCATAATTTTAATACATAATTAAGATGTATTATTAAAATATTAACAGTAACTTTAAAATTTTGAGTAAGACATAATATGTTTTCTTTGTATATATGTTTAAAAAGTAAACAAAGGAGTAAGAGATCAAAATAATTAATAAGAAAGAATTTATAATTTTTTTAGGAAAAGGAAAAAAGTTTCCAAAATGAAAAGTGTGAAATTGAGAAAGTGTCCCTGCAACATGTCTGCTCAATGTTTTAAAATAAAATCAGAGTTTGTGTTATTTCTAAAAGCGAAAATACATTTCATTTGTTGTATTAATTCAAAAAGTATGCTAAATGGGATTCAATTAAGTTCAATTATTTAAAAATTAAGAGCTTATTTAATATTCTTTTGTGTGTTAAATGTCTGAAGGTGATTTTAATACCCCTCATTTTTAGGTTTGAGCCGGCAGCCAGCAGTTGAAATTGACATGTGAGAGTTCTCCTAAGTCCCAGATGCTAGCTGCCAACTGCCTTTTTGTTCTTGTTTCCTTGGAAACGGAGGTTGGTTTCATGAAAACAAGGTAAGTACAACTTTGCAGTAGAGAAGTAGAATGTTCCTTTGTCATTTTTCAGCTATCTGGTTGAGAACTGTAAGTATACCTTTCCATAATAACATGAAGTTTGGAGATGGTTGAAGCATGAAGTTTATGGCAAAGCATCAATCTGTGCATTCACCATATTTACATTTAATTATAAAAAGTCATGCAATAATTTTTTTAAATTACACAAATGAAAATAATTAAAAATTTTCATGAAGTCACAAATGCTTCAGGCCTGTGACATCTATCACGTCTAGCTAAGAGAATTGTCAGGATGTCAACTATGCAATTGAAGAAAGATTACTTGGTCTGCTGTTCTGTCATATGACGTCTTCAATTGGCAAGATTGGATGGCCTTACAGTGGCTTTTTATGAGTGGGGTTTAGAAGAAGAGGAAGTAAATAGAATGTTTCTTTTAAAGTCAGGTTTTGAAAAAGTTTTTCAGGTGATTCTGATTTGCTTTTTATTCTCTCTGCCTTAGAAAAGGTGCCAAAATTTATTTAAGCAGCTAGCTTTAGGAAAAGGACCTATAAAGCACAGAAAGACAAACACAGAAAATATGCAGCCCAAATAATGGCAAATAGGAGAACCTAGATCTGCCCCTTCTTCAAATCCATGTCCTTCTAGTCCAGAGCAACAGACTCTTTCTGATTCTCACAGGAATCTTCTGATGAATCTTCTTTAAGAATTAGAAGTTAAGCATAAGGAACCTTAGTCATAATAGACCAGGACCTTTTGTAACATACAAAACTTTCAATTTTTTAAAACACTTAATTTGTCCCTAGAACACATCAGGAAGATGGAAAATTCAGAAAATTTAGGGGAAGATATTATCTCAATTCGTAAGATTTTACTTGAATCAGTTGTGACATTTGTTCTTCTTTCCTGATTTGTCAACAGAATTGATTTAGAAAGAAATTTACCTTCTAAGAGTGAAACCACATTGTGCCCAGGGTCTCCCTATCACTGAATTGGGTTCAGGTTAAAAGAACAGAGACAAAAGCTCAGGGATACATCTGTTACCTCTGTAGGCAACTTAAAAACACACTTAACATTTTAAAAAATGGAATTGCCTTGCCTCTTACCAAACTGTCAGTGCTATCTGACATTCTAAGAAAAAGCAACACTTTAGAAATCACGATAAAACCCAGAATTTAAGAGGTAATTTCTTTTTCCAGTGAATCAAAGAACAGCGATTAAATGCAGGGTTCCTCCAGTGATGTTCTATCACGGCCTTCATGTTTCCATCACACTACATATGGTCCAATTGTTTACAGATTACAAAAAAATCCCTGCTCAGATGTTAAAACAAGATGTTTTCTTCACTTTCAAATGGCAGGCTCACTGCCAATTTTTACAATTAGTTATTCTGTGCAGAGCAGGGAAGGGGGGAGGGAGGAAGAAGTTTAATTATCACGATTTCTCATGTTTGGACATTGTTCTGTGATGGTCTATCAACCTGGGAACTGACAGGAATGAACTCTGGTCTGTGACAATAGAGGAAGGCTCTTGGGAAGACAGCTTTTATAGAGAGGAGGAGTTGGAAAAGAGGGAGGCGAAAGCATCTTCACCAGAAATAGGTATTGAAGCATCAAGGGAAACAGCCACCTGCCATTACGCCATTTCCCTATAGCACCGTCTGGCAGGCAGAATTTCACAGTGTTAAACAATAGTGCTGCATACACCATGAGCGCTCCTGTCAATGGGTCACTGACTCTGTAAAAGACTCACTGATGGACACGGAATGATTACAGCAGAGCTAAAAATCTGGCAGGAGAAAGACTCCTACTCAGATGCCAAGTCCTTGGATTGTGAGCTCAAAATTGACATATTTATTCTTCAGAGGAATTGTTCAGGCCTCCATTAAATTATAATAAGAGTACTAATAGGAATTTGAAGGAAATAGATTAGTGAACTTTTATGCTTAGAATTCTATGCATTACATGTTCATGACATCTTTTTTTATGTTCATGACATCTTAAGGCCTCAACTTGCCTAGTTTTGCATATGATAGTTGATTTTAAAATTACTCCTGAATTTGTAATACAAGTAGAATAATAACCAGAGGGTCCAAGATTGAGGATCATAGCAAGTGGAACTAAGAAGAAGAACCAGAAATTGGTTAAATGATTTCATTCCATTTCAGTTTGCTTTTAATAGAATTTTATATTTGGAGACAGTGTTTTGAAAATTATTTGAGATAGTGATAATAAGTATGTGTTTTGAGACAAGTTGTGTTAATATAGTTTCTGGGAAAAGTTTTCTTTTCTCTCTCTTTTTTTATACTGTCTGTTTACAGGCAGAAGTAGCTGGATGCCAGCTTTCTCAGATGTATTGAAACTTGCAAAGACTTAGAATGCTAAAGGATTTCATCAATGAATGACAGGCATTATTTAATTCAATTTGGATAATTCTAGATACTTGCCTCTCTTCAAAATGACGTGGAATCTTAATAGTTTACCATTCACACATGTAACTTTTTGCCTGTATTATGGAGTGAATATATTAGGTTGATGGAAATAATACTATAAATTAAAATTCTATCACCTGACTTTTAGTACCACCCTCTGGGTTACATTGTTGGTTTGCACAGTTCTAAGCACAGATTTGTTCTTATATGCCATGTTTTGCTCTTGTTAGATAAAACTTTTTGGCTCTCTTTCAGGAAACTTGAGGAATTCATGTCAAAATAAAATCTCCCCTCTTCCACATTTGAGTTTTGTGTTGATTTTTTCTGCTAAATATTCTCATTTTAAATTACTCTGAATGCATTTCTTTTTTTATTAAAAATGTAATTATACATTTTAAAAATTTTTACCAGTTCCCTCCCTCCCCCCTCCTCCCCCCAAACCCTCTCCTCCCCCTCCTCTCCCTCCCCATCCCCCAGTGCCTCCCCCCCAATTCCCAGAGAGTCCTTTATTGTGTACGCCTGACTCTCCACTGGGTCCTCCTCTCCGATAACATATAAGGACCCAGTGGCATTTCCACAAGCCCTTTCTCTTGTTCCCCTTAAGCATAGGAGCACTACTATGGCTGTCAATCCCTTGCCTCCAGGGGTCTCAGTGCCCTTAACAGATGCTAGACTTTATGAGGGCAACAGTGTGCTGGACATTGCGCAGGGCATGCAAAGTCCCATAATGATAACTTTGGCCCCAACTATTGTTGAGAATCTTGCAAATCGTTGTTCCTCCCATCCTTTGGCTCTTACAATCTTACCGCCCCCTCTTCCGCAAATGTCCCTGAGCTCCAGAATGGGGAGAGATTAGGCTGGCCTAGTTCTATGTGATTGATATAGTCTCTGAAGTTCTGGATTGTGGTTTGTTGATTTTCTTTTGCAGTTTTGCTGCTCCTGCAATGCCCTTCACTCCAACCTGCTAGGCACTCTATGTCACCCCCTGGCCAGAGACAAAAAGCTGTTAAACTGGAGTCTTGTTATAATAGCACATTCAAGGGTAGATGTAATAAAAGTAGGAAACCTCAGTGAGAGAGGGGTCCATCACCCATTTGCAAAATGATTACTTTTTATCTGCTAGACTATATGCCCTCCCCTTCTGGTGAGATCAGGGAAGAACGTCTGTGAACTTAACCAGGTTTCTCATTACTTACTTGCAGACCTTGATGGAGGCCAATTTTCTCTGCTGTAACATGGTCCCTCTCTCCTTCTTTCTGGTGTGGCCCTCCTAACCCATCTCTCTTGTTCATAATCCTTGCAATTACTGTGTTACATAGGTTTACTTTTGAGTGTCTCAATGTGGGCTGGGTGAGTTTGGTACTAGGAGCGACCTATTAGGGGGTACATATGGTGCTTAATTTTCTGGGTTTGGGATACTTCACTTAATATAATTGTTTCTAATGACATCCATTTCCCAGCAAATTCCAGTAATTCATCATTTTTGATGGCTGAGTAGTACTCCATTGTATAGATAAACCACAGTTTCCTTATCCACTCGTCAACTGTTGGACATTTAGGTTGATTCCATGACTTTGCTATTGTAAACAGTGCTGCTATGAACATGGTCGAGCTTGTGCTATTGAGGCGAATCTCTGCTGCATGGGGGGTTATTACTAAAGTTGGATAGCAGGGTCATATGGCATTTAAATCTTAAATTTCTTTAAGAATCTCCAGACGGCTCGCCAGAGTGGTTGTATGAGCCTGCATTCCCACCAGCAATGTAGGAGAGTTCCCCTTGCTCCACATCCTCTCCACCATTTGTCATTGTTTGTATTGTGGATTTTTGCCATCCTGACCAGGGTGAGATGATATCTCAGGGAACTTTTGATTTGCATTTCCCTGATGGCTAAGGAAGTGGAGCATTTTTTAAGATATTTATTAGACAGTTTAATTTCAACCCTGGTAAAGTTTCTTTTAAGTTCCAGGGCCCATTTTTTAATTGGGCCATTGTTTTCCTTGGAGTTTAGTTTTCTAAGTTCTTTGTGCACTCTGGACAGTAGAGCTCTATCAGATATGTGGTTAGTGAAGATTTTCTCTCATTCTGTGGATTGCCCTTGAGCTCGTGTTACAATCTCTTTATCTGAACAGAAGCTCTTTAATTTCACAAGATCCCAACTGTCGAGAGTTGGTAGCAGTGACTGTGCCATTGGATGTCTGTTAAGGAAATGTTGGCCTAGCCCAATCAGCTCAAGGAAGTTCCCTATCCTTTCAACTATGGTTTTTAAAGTCTCTGGCCTTAAATCAAGGTCCTTGATCCATTTGGAATTAAGTCTTGTACATGTGGAGATCCAGTTTTGCCAGCACCATTTGTTGAAGATGCTGTTCTTTTTCCATTGGATTCTTTGGGTCCCTTTGTCAAAGACCAAGGGCAGTATTTTTGTGGGCTTATATCTGGGTCTTCAACCCTTATCCATTGATCTGTGTGTCTATTTTGGAGCCAGTACCAGGCAGTTTTTATAACTATGGATTTGTAGTATAGACTAAGGTTCGGTATGGTAATACCTCCAGCAGCGTTTTTGTTACTCAGGATTGTCTTTGCTATCCTGGGTCTTTTGTGCCAGCCATATGAATTTTGAGATTATTTGGTCAACTTCTTTAAAGAATTACTTTGGGATTTTAATTGGTATAGTATTGAATTTGTATATTGCTTTTGGTAGGATGGTCATTTTTACAATGTTGATTCTACCAATCCAGGATCATGGAAGGTCTTTTCACCTTCTGGTGTCTTCTGCAATTTCTTTCTCTAGGATTTTAAAGTTTTCATTGTAAAGGTCTTTTACTTCCTTGGTTAGGTTTATATCAAGGTATTTCATTTTTTTAGGGGCTATAGTAAATGGGATTGTTTCTCTCAAGGCTTTTTCACTTCTTTCATTCTGGGCATATAGGAAAGCCTCTGATTTTTGCACATTTATTTTGTATCCTGCCCTCTGCTGAACTTCTCAATTAGTTCCAGGAGCTTCCTGGTGGAGTTTTTGGGATCACTCAGGTATAAGATCATGTCATCTGCAAATAGGGATACCTTGACTTCTTCCTTGCCGATCTGAATCCCTCTTATGTCCCTTTCTTGTCTTATGGCTTCAGCTAAGACTTCAAGTACAATACTGAATAGAAGTGGTGAGAGTGGACAGCCTTGTCTAGTTCCTGATCAAAGTGGGAATGCTTCCAATTGTTCCCCATTGAGCATAATCCTTGCTATGGGCTTGTTGTATACAGCTTTTATTATATTGATAAAGGTTCCTTTCATTCCTACACTCTCTAGCGTTTTGATCATAAAAGGCTGTTGGATTTTGTCAAAGGCTTTTTCTGCATCTATCGAGAGTATCATGTGGTCTTGGACTTTGGACTGGTTTACATGATGAATTACATTTATTGATTTGCGTATGTTGAACCAACCTTGTGTGCCGGGGATGAAATCTACTTGGTCACCGTGAATGATTTTTTTGATATGTTTTTGAATCCGATTTGCTAAGACTTTGTTGAGAATCTTTGCATCTGTGTTCATCAGAGAGATCGGCCTATAGTTTTCTTTTTTAAGTGAATCTTTATTAGGTTTTGGGATTAAGACCATATTAGCTTCATAGAAGGAATTTGGTAGTGTTCCTCCCTTTGCTATTTTGATGGAACAGTTTAAGGAGTATTTGTGTTATTAACTCCTTAAATGTCTGGTAGAATTCTGTGCTGAATCCATCTGGCCCGGGACATTTTTTGGTGGGAAGATTCGAGATTACTTCTTCAATTTCCTTGTATGTTATAGGACTATTTAAATAATTCACAACTTCCTGATTCAATTTATGTAGGTTGTGTTTACTTAGAAATTCATCCATCTCTTTTGTGTTGTCAAACTTCACAGAGTACAAGTTTTTTAAATATGATGTTTTAATTCTCTGGATTTCTTGGGTATCCGTAGTGGTAACTCCATGTTCATTTCTAATTTTGTTAATTTGGGTTTTCTCTCTCTTGCTTTTGGTTAGTTTAGCTAGGGGTGTATCAATCTTATTCATTTTTTCAAAGAACCAGCTTTTTGACTGGTTGATTTTTTCTATTGTTTTCTTAATCTCGATTTCAGATATTTCTCCCCTTATTTTGCTAATCTCCTCTCTTCTACTACTTTTGAGATCAGATTGCTTTAGTTTTTCTAAAGCTTTAAGCTGCATTGTTAAATTGTTTATTTCTGATGTTTCCAGTTTTTTGATGTAGGCATTAAGAGCTATGAACTTACCTCTTAGGACAGCTTTCATTGTGTCCCAGAGATTTTGGTAAGTTGTATTTTCGTTATCATTCACTTTCAGGAAATCTTGAATTTCCTTTTTAATTTCTTCCTGAATCCAGTTCTCATTCAGCATCATATTGTTAAGTTTCCAAGAGTTAGTGTATTTTCTCTTGTTTGATGTGTTGTGGATGTCCAGCTTTAGGCCGTGATGGTCTGATAGGGCACAGGTTAGAATTTCAACTTTTTTGTATATGTGTAGATTCGTTTTATGGCCCAATATGTGATCTATTTTGGAGAAAATTCCGTGTGCTGCTGAGAAAAATGTGTATTCTTTGGTACGTGGTGAAAAGTTCAATAGAGATCTGTAAGGTCCATTTCTTTCAGGGTTTGATTAAGTTCCAAAGTGTCTCTGTTAAGCTTTTGACCTGTTAAGTCATGTTGAGAGGGCTGTGTTGAAGTCCCCAAGAATTATCATTTGGGGGTTGATTTCTTGCTTTAGACGCTGTAGGGTTTTCTTAATGAATGTGGAGGGGCCCGTATTGGGTGCATATATTTTCAGTATTGTGAAGTCTTCCTGGTGAATTGTACCTGTGACTAAAATGTAGTATCCATCCGTGTCTCTTATAATTTTCTTTGGTTTGAAGTCCACTTTATCTGAAAACATAATGGCTACCGCTGCCTGTTTTCTGCTTCCATTAGCTTGTAGAATTTTTAACCAGCCTTTTATTTTTAGAGCGTGCCTATCTTTTGTGGTGAGATGGGTTTCCTGCAGGCAGCAGATTGATGGATTGTGATTTTTAATCCAAGTTTGTAATCTGTGTCTCTTGATCGGTTAATTAATTAATTAACATTTAGTGTTATAATGGAGAAACTATTTTTAATTCTAGACATTTATTATTTTTAGTAGTTTTTATAAGTATATTGCTTTGCTTTTAATGGTGTTATACTTGCCTTCTGTTCTCCTGGATATGCCTGTTTTTTTCTTCAGGCTTGAGTATCATTTCTAGCATTTTTTGAAGGTCTGGTTTGGTGGACATGTATCCCTTCAAGTTGTCTTTGTGCTGGGAAGTTTTTCTTTATCCCTCCATCATGACTGATAGTTTCGCAGGGTAAATCAGCATGGGTTGACATTTTTGCTCATTCAATACTTGAAGTATGTCTCTCCAAGCTCTTCTTGCTTTTACTGTTTCGACTGAGAAGTCATTTGTTATTTTAATAAGTTTACCTTTAAAAGTGACTTGTTTTTTCTCCCTTGAAGCTCTCAGCACCAGTTCTTTATCTTGAATGTGGAGTGTTTTAACTATTATTTACTGTGGGGTGCTTCTGTTTTGGTCGTATCTGTTTGGGGTGCGGAATGCCTCTTGTATATGGATGGGCCTCTCTTTTTTTAGATGAGGAAAGTTTTCCTTGATGATCATTTGAAAAATTTCCTCAGGAGTGGTATTTTGAGATTCTTGCTCTGGCATTCCATGAATATGCATGTTAGGCTTCTTTAGGGTGTCCCATATCTCTTGGATATTTCTCTCAACTATCTTTTTGGCTTTAACAACCTCTTCCATTGAGCTGGTTAGTACTCCCACTTTATCTTCAAGGTCTGAAATTCTGTTTTCGGCTTTGTTTTTTCTGCTGATAAGACTCTGTGGCGTTCTGGGTTGAAGATAACTTGTCTTTTAGCTCAGTTTTAAACTCTGCTTGAGTCTGCTTTAACTGCTCTATGCCAGTTTTTGATTCTTGCGCTGTTTTTCTCAACTCCTCCATGTGTCTGTTGTGTTCCTCCTCAAAAAGATTGATTCGATTATTTAATTCCTCCCGGATTTCCTCTTTCATAGTATTGAACATGGTAATGGTCATATTTTGAAAGTCGTTATCCTGGGTCAGGCTTTCTTGGCCTTTTTCCCCGCATTTGTTCTTGTTGGAGTCTAACATTATGGGATTAATTTCTTTATTGGGAAATTTGTTTACTTGAGTGTTGCTTCTCATGGATTTGCACTTTGACTTTGGCATTGTCGTTTTAACTCTTAAGATCTTTCAATTTCACTAAACTGAATTATTTGGCCTGGGGTTCTGGGGGTGGGCAGGGACAGAGCTTACCTAGGTCACAGGGGAGGCCCAGCTGGACTGCGCTCGTCCTGACCAGTGGAGCAGGGTGGGGAATGGGAGGATGGGGACGTTGGAGGAGTGGAGCTATTTAACCCGAGGGCAGCTGGGGCGGGGCCCTGGCGCAGGGGGAGGTCCTCCTTGTCCCTTGGCTCTGGCTGGATGGCGGGAGTAGGAGCCGGGTGCCTTTGGGCTGACCTGGGGTTCTGGTGGGCGGGTGCAGCCGGGCTTACCTAGAGTCGCCGGGTGAGGCCCGGCTGGACCGCGCGCGCGCGTCCCGACCGAGGGAGCGGGGTGGGGTGAAAGGGCCTCTGAATGCGTTTCAATGAAAGACTATAATGCTATGTGATCTTAAGTTTTATTAGAACGTAATTGAAGGTCACATAGTATTTTTATCTACATTTCACTTATTTTAATCTGAAAATAATTAAATATTTGTAACACTATAGTACTACAATTGCAAGAATGCTCTTTCATGATAAGATTTAAATACAGCATTATTATCTATATTTCACACATTTTGATCTGTAAAAATAATTAAATATTTGTAATACTACAGCACTACAATTATAAGAATGTTCTTTCAGGTACATTTATCTTCCCATATAGCATGTGTTCATATAATACACATATGATGTTCACATTTTACATTTGAAGTTGAAACAAGAACATCACTTAATTTTACTATGCTAAATAAAAGCACTCTTTTAACTATATTCCCCTGTTCTTTTGTTTCTACTCCATTGTGAGTATTGTAAGAGTTTCCACTTGAGTTTATCAAACTTTTCAATGCTAGGATCCACTTGTGGCAGTTTGCCTGCATGGTTGCTGATAAATCACCATCAAAAGGCTTAAGGGGAAAAGGGGTTTATTTTCTTACAATAGACTGGTTAGAACTCCTCGTCCAACTTTGTAGGGGTGCTCATACCAACACCAGGGCTGAAGGAATTAGAATTAGCCCTACTATCTCCACATAGCAGCTGAGTGAGGGACAATCCTTACTTGCCAGACCAGCATGTCTGGACAGCAATGTATGAGAGCCTCCTTCTCTCTGCATAGCATTTGCTGTTGTTGGTATTTTGGATCTTAAACTGTTCTGACTAGAGTGAGATGATGTTTCAGGGTGGTTTTTATTTGCATTTCCCTAATGACTAGAGGTCTTTATGTAAGAAAATTCTTAAAGGGGAAGGAAGAACAGGAATAGGACATAGTAGGGAATGGGGTTAACCTCCAAGTAACCAACCATATGCTTAGCCCCTAAACCCCCTAAGCCCCATGACAGGAAATGCAGGTCTAGCAATATAAAACAGTCTAAACAACAATGGACTCTTGAGAAAACTAACAGTAGGCAGGAACAGATGTTTCAATACTAACCCCAAACACCCAATAGTAGATAGTAAACATCCATCTAAATACCTCTCATTTTATCTTTTCATAAGAAAAAGATCACAACACCCAAACAAGGTACAGCCTGGTGCAATGGAAGACCAGTGAAATAGACAACAACCAACTTGAGTGCAGAGACTCCAAAATGTTCAGCTGAAATCAGTCCAAGCAGATCTCTTCCCATCCTAAGATTCTGGGAGTTTTTCGGAAGAGGAGGTAAGATTAAGAGCCTAAAGGTGCGGAGGTGAACTGCACTCCACACAAGACAAGACTGCTGCATCCAGGAATTCATTGCAATGAAACTTATCTTCACCAGACCTGCACTATGGCTGACATATCCACATTACCCCATAAACTATGAAAGAACTCAGGGGGAACCTTAGGGATTAGGGCTAGATAGGTGAAGTGGACTGCCCCTACCAGTGGGTCTACTCAAGGAAGGACGAGTTACTATGCTACAGTGGCTTGAGCTCCTACTAGAGGAATCCAGGGGCCCACAGAAGCAGACAGACAGGAGGGTTGGAGAGAGAAGGGTAGATTGGTGAAGGAAGAGTAGGGTGAGAGAGGAACAGGAGGAAGGAGAAAGGGAGGGAGGGGGCAGGAACAACCACTCATTTTATTTGTAAAATTAGAAAAATAGAAAATAATTTTAAAAAAAGTACTCTTAGTCTATACTACATTAGTCCTGCAAGTTGAGCTAGTGTTATGCAAATGAAAACTTCATGGCATTTTCACATTATTCAGGTTGTTTATTTAAGCTTATTAACTCTGAGGCCAGCACCTAGTTACTTGGACCGAGACTCCTCCCTTTGCATTCTTGATCCACTGTGCCTGCTTCAAAGCTTCTCAGTGCCTTTCAGAAAAGTCTTTCTTCTGTTTTCATCATATATATAAGGTCATTGCCAATTCTTTTATGATGTCTATTTTACTAATTTTGGCTATGTTAATTATTGTTTCAAGAGGCATTGGTTTTTCCAAAAGATTTAGAAAGACTGAAAGTTAATTAATAAAAATGGTTTCCTTGAAATGGTTATTAGAATTTTTCACATATTTACATTTCTGTCATGTGTGTGTATAGAGGTTGTAGATATATATGTATGTATGTTTTCATGTCTATAATGCATGTTATGGTTGCATTTTGGTGCCAACTTGACAGTTGGAGACTGTTTGGGGTGCAGCTGTGGAAGGTTAAAACATTTGAAAGAAAATAACTTTAAGGCAATTTCAAAAAATCTTGCACTACACACATATTAAATCAATAGGAAGTATACAAGTAGAGTCTATAGAATGTAGCAAGACTAAAAATTGGTGAGTTTAATATGTTATTTTTTAGAATTTTTAAACATATAAGAATATTATAAGCCCATATAATTGGTATTTAATTTGTTCTGGCTTATATATACACTATTTGAAAGTGTACATATACTGAACAACTCTGCAGGTACTTGATTGATTGCTGTGGAAAACCCAGCTCATAGTGGGTGGTATTTTCTTGTGGTGGAACACATAACAAGGTGCAAGGAGGAGGACTTGCTCTTCCCTTATCAGGTTTCCACTTGCTGTGCAGTCCACTCTGCACTTACAGTTTGATTTTAGATCATTGTGGCCTTCTTTGTTACTGCTGCTGCCTCTGTCCTTGGCTGACTTGGAGCTTCATCTTTTCCATCATGTTGTTGCTGTTCCAATTGCCTTTGGAGCCTGGCCTCTAGGTTTTGCTGCTGTTTACTGTTAATCACTGACATCTGAACCTAGCATCTTCAACCCTCAAGAGGAGCAAAGGCTTGAGACTATCTCGGGATCTTTTGGCTTTGTGGAACATTCCCATCAAGAATGAGGTGGCTGAGGCTCTACTTTGAAGAACCCTGTTTTTATTGTGAGTTTTTAATAAACTTATTTATATATGTTACATCCATAGATTGTTTCTTCAGAGAACCTTAATACAGAGCATGTAGACATATGTGTATATACATATCTGTACATGTATGTATAGAGGTCTGATATTATTTTTAAGGTGGAAGTTGTATACTTATAAACTTAATTCACCAGTTTTTATTGTCTTACTACATTCTATAGACTCAACTTGTATACTTCCTATAGATTTAATATGTGTGTAGTGCAAGATTTTTTTGAAATTCCCTTAAAGTTATTTTCTTTCAAATGTTTTAAATCACTGAAATATGTAATCACTGTTCACATATATTTTCCTAAAGTAGCCACCATATGATAGGAAAAGATTATAATATAATTTTTATAAGACAATATGCTCAAAATAGAGCACACAATTTTAATATGATATTTTAGAATTTTTAAACATGTGAGAATATTATAAGTCCATATAATTGGTATTTAATTTGTTCTGGCTTATTTGGGCTTGTGAAGTGGCTCAGTGTGTAAATCACATCCCCAGATTCCACATAAGTGTAATGGCATAGTAAATTATTACAATAAATCTATGGGGAATAGAAGGCAGAGATGCAAAAAACTCTAGAACCTTGAAAGTCAGACATCCTGGCTTAAGCAATAACAGTGAAGAAACAGGGTAGAATGTTGAGAAGCAAAACTCAAAGGATTTCATCTCATCATAATTTCTCTCTCTTTCTTTCTCTCTCTCTTTCTGTCTGATATAATACATCCAACTCAAATCAATAAAATTTTTAAGAATGTGTATAAACATTCCTCTGAATTAAGATTACAAATTGGAGGAAGAAAAGACAGAAAAGAAAGGAAGAATTATTGTAGAATGAGGGCACATTTTTGTCAGTTTTCTTTTGATTTCAAGAGCACAAAAGTCTCATCTAAGAGCATGTTATAAGAACTTCAAATGTATTCATAATCTGAGCCAAGGAGGATGTGCCCAGAGAAATGAATTACAATTGCAGCACAATTCATTTGTTGAAAGTAACAGCTATTTTCTATAAATTTATTCAAGTCCTTTAAACAATTTAAAATAATTGGACAAACTACACAAAATAAATTCAAGTTAAGTATGAAACTATACAGAGGTTATGGTTATAAATGGAGGAAAAAAATAAATGTGATTTGAATATCACTATCTCTTCATTGGTTTCCAAACGTTAAAATGAATTTGTCTCATTGTTGATAATGAACTATTAAAGAAGCAATTGTAATAGCAGATTTAAAATATATACTTTCATAAATATAAAAGTTACACAACTATTCAATATAACCCACATCTACTTCCATTCATACAGCTGCTATACACATAGTTTGTTGATAAGTGCACATGTGAGCAAATGGTCATCCTATTTCCTAACCAAACATTCTAGGCTTCCATGTCTTAAGAAAGGCATAAATAGAAAATTATTATTATTATTAATTATATTTTATGTAATTTATTTATGATGAAGTACTGGAATTTGCCAGGAAATGGATGTCATTAGAGACAATGATATTGAGTGAAGTATCCCAGACCCAGAAAATTAAGCGCCGTATGTATTCCCTAATAGGTGGCTCCTAGTAACAAACCCACCCAGCCCACCTAGAGACACACGACAATAAATCTCTGTAATACAGTAATTGCAAGGAGTATGAATAGGCGGGATGGGGTAGGAGGGCCACACCAGAAACAAGGAGAGAGGGGACCATGTAACAGCAGAGAAAATAGGCCTCCATCAAGGACTGCGAGTAAGCAATGAGACATCTGGTTAAGTTCACAGACTTCGTTCCTGATTATCTACAACTGAGGGGGTGTGATCTCGCCAGAAGGGGAGGGCATATAGTCTGGCAGATAATAAGTAACCATTTTGCAAATGGGTGATTGACCCCTCCCTCATTGTGGTTTCCTAATTTTATTGCATCTACCTTTGAATATACTCTTATAACAACACTCTAGTTTAACAGTTTTTTATCTCTGGCCAGGGAGTGACATCCAATACCCATCAGGATGGAATGAAGGGCATTGCAGGAGCAGCAAAATAGCAAAAGAAAATCAACAAACCATAATCCAGAACTTCAGAGACTATATCAACCACCTAGAACTAGGCCAGCCTAATCTCTCCCCATCCTGAAGCTCAGGGAAATTTGTGGAAGAGGGGGTGGTAAGAGTGTAAGAGCAGAAGGATGGGAGCAGCAATGATATGCAAGATACTCCACACAAGTCAGGGCTGAAGCAATCATAATTGGACTTTACATGCCCTGCGCAATGTCCAACACACTATTGTCCCCACAAAGTCTAGCATTTGCTAAAAGCACCAAGGTCCTTGGAGGCAAGGGATTGACAGCCAAAATAGTGTTCCTATGCTTAAGGGGAACACAGGAAAGAGTTCAGGGAAATGCCGCTCGGTCCTTGTACGTCATCGGAGAGGAGGACCCAGAGGACAGTCAGGCATGCACATTAAAGGAATCTCCGGGGATTGGGGAAGGGGAGGCACTGGGGGGTGGTCAGGGAAGGGTGAGGGGAGGCCGAGCAGAGGGGTGGGGGGAGGAGGAGGGAGGGAGGGAGGGAACCAGTGTACCTATTAAGTTTGTATGAGCAGAGATGATAAAAAATGTTAAAAAAAAGAATTAAAATTCTATTTAATTATAATTAAGATTATTTCTGATTTAGAATTAAACTTAAAACTAGGTCATTCAAATATGGAAAAAAAGAAATGTGTAAGTAGAAAATTATTATTATTAATTATATTTTATGTAATTTATATGTAATATTTTATATTATATATGTATATATTTTAATATATTTATATATGTGGGGAATATATATTTATGTATTATAATAAATTCTTAAAATTATGTATTATTAATATATATTAAAATAGAAAATCATTAATCAATGAATAATCAGATCAAAGAAGCGATTTGTGAAACATTTCCAGTTTTATATGTCAATTGTTCCTTTCAACATGTCTAAATTGCATTGATCACTTATTCTATTGTTCCAAATGGACAAATCTGCACTATATGACCATTTTGGGATTTTTTTAAAGGGTAAATAGTTTGTAATATTATTTCATAAAAAAATCAAGGACAAACATTTGCATCTTTTGTATGATATTGGTATTACAACCATTGAGTACTCCAGAGGACAACCAGGCAAATATCTATAAAGTAAGCAAACTGCCAAATATAACTTTTATTTACCATAGCAAGATGTCAGTGTTCTTTACTGTTCTGATAATGCTTTCTAAAGGCATCCTATAGCACAAATTCACTCTGTTTTCTTTGTGAAAAGAATGTTTTACCATCTGTATGAGGAAAGAATGTGGGGGGGAGATAGAGAGAGCAAAAGAGAAGAGGGAGATAGAAAGAGGGAAGAAAGAAAGAAGGAGAGACAGACAAAGAGATAGACAGGAAGTAACTTTTGAAGAAGCAGCAGAATCTGATGTTTAAAATGTAAAAAAAGATGACCATATTAAAATATTAAACAAAAATTAGCCTTCATCTTTTAAATTCTGACTTTAAGATTTTGTGTTTTAAAATAATATGATGGAATGTAAAGTTAAAAATATACATTATCATTATTTAGATTTTAAAATACATTTATTATTTTCACAAATTTATTAGTGAAGTTTCAAGTCATGGGGAATGTGCCAGGGAAATGGAGGAGATAAAGAAGAATGGAGTAGATCAATCAAAACTGAGAGAATGCATGAAAAAGCTAGAAAGGACCCTGAGCAAGTTAATAAAAAAAAAAAAACTGTAAGAGTGTGGCCTTATGTGGATGGATAAAACTGCTCCTATAGGTTACTGACTGAAAATATCTGTAACTGAGGTAGACGCTTTTCTGAATGGTTGATCAGACAGGCCTTTAAAGCCACTAAAGCCCACAAATGATTCAGGTATTTTCCATAAGCTACTGGTTTACAAATAAAATAAGATATTAAAACTCTAATGCTAATGACACCTTATTATTAGATAACAGATCATAAGAGAAATCAAGTAGAAACCAGATGAAAACCTTCTTTTGACACCTAGCTTTTACAGTGCTTGAAAGAGTTACTTAGGCTTCTAGGGTACTCATCTGGAAAAGTATTACTAAGCTGTGAACTCTTATGACTATCTTGACTAACCAGGTAAGATTTGCTCACTTGTACAATAGTAGTAAGTCAGCCAGTATAATTTTTAAACAAAAGAATTTAAATCTCGTATCATACACTTGTTCAAAGTCTATGTTTAAAGAAACCATACTTTGAAATAGAAGCAACTGCTATTATTTTTTTAAACAGGAAGTGTTCATCAAATCCTCACTGAAATAATTCTGCCTTTACCCCAAAAAATATCGTATTGGAATCTTTGATCAGAGAATTTTCTTTCTACAGTAAGTAATCGAATGGATTAGTGTTGTCTCTTGGATAGTTCTGACAGTAGTCTTAAAGAAAATCTGTGAGGGATTAGCTAGTATAAATTTAGCCTCTGTGAATGGCTGTAGGAATTGTTTTAAGATGGTAGATGTGGAAAGACCCCTATTAATTATAGGTGAAAGAATTCTTCCCAGAGCAGGTAAGCTAATCTGTATTTAAGATACAGAAAGTGAAGTGAGCACCAGCTTTCATTATACTTCTTGAGTTCAAATGAAATGAGTCAAGTTTATTCAAACCCCTTTTTACTGTGATTGCCCTGACATGATGAACTGTCTTCTAAAACTGTGAAGTGAAATAAACCCAAATTTTTTAAAAATTACTTTTGTTACTATGCTTTTATAATAGAAATAGAAAATAAATTAAGACAGCAGCAATAATTCCAGAGAATTCTAACAGTTCAAAATGGTGAGAATGAAGGCCTGTGGGATGCTTAGTCATAAATGGGACTGCTATATCACCACTTTCAAGGATCAGAGAGCATCATGGAGGACAAATGAGAGTAGAGCAACATAAAATGCTACTTTTGGACATGACATTAATGCTGCAGTGCTTGAGGTTACTGGCACAATTCGTGTCTGTCAACATGCAGAGGAGGGTCCTGAAGGTTCTACCTCCTCAACCACCAAAGACTTATAGCCAGAGGTAGTGACAGATAACAGAGAAGGATACAAGTTCCCAATACTCCCTGAATATCTATGATCACTTAAAGATCACTGAAGAAGGGAGAGATATGTTCTTCAGAGTTATAGTCATTTGTAAAGAGTCTATCTAGGTAAGTAATCTCTCATGTAAGTAATCTCTGACCCGGAACCCTGTAACAGCTCAATGGGTCAGAAGAAATAAAGAACAAGAGGAAGAAAGAAAGAAAGAAAAGAAAGAAAAGAAGGAAATAAGGAAGGAAAGAAGGAAGGAAGGAAGGGAGGAAGGAAGGAAGGAAGGAAGGAAGGAAGGAAGGAAGGAAGGTAGGTCAGAGAAAAAAGATTAAAGAAGGAAAGAGGGAGAAGATAAAGAAAGAAAGAGAAAAAAGAAAATTAGAGAGTAAAAAAGAAGGGATTGTAGATGGTAGACAAAAGAGATGAAGGAATAGAAAAAGAGAGAAAGGAAGAAAGGAAAGAAATTAAAAATAGGTAAACTAAACAACATAACTAATATAATAGTGAGAGGAAGGAAGAAAGAAAAGAAAGAAAATAAGGAAAACAAAAAGAAAGAAAAGAAAGTAGAAGAGTGACTAGATGAGGAAAGGAAAGGATTAACAGGAGTGGAAAAGAAACAGGACAGAGGTAAAGGGTAACTGAGATGAATATAATAAAATATATGCTATACATGCACATACAATAAAATAATGGAACTCATCATCATATGTAAACAACATATGCTAAAGGAAGCTCTTGAAAATGGATTTATGCACCAAATGCCATGAAAATGGCAGTAACTTAGTTTCAAAATATATTTCTAAATATACAGGCTTGTGCTTGCCATGGGTAGCTAATTAAATTTTCATTTAAAATTAAATCAAATTAAACATTTGTCTCTTCAGAAATATTGGCATCATTTTAAATGTGGCCAGGTGTAATTGTTTAAAAAAACAAACAAATGTGTTATACCAATATATAGCTATAAACTAGCTGACACAATAAAATAATTATGAAGGTATTTTGAGAAATTATGATAACAAAATACTTAAGATACTATTTCCTGTGTTTACATTCATGACTTGTTTGCATAAACAATGGTAACTATTTCAATACTTGAAGAAAGAATACATAATTTTAATTTAAGGGTGCTAGAAATGAAACCATTTTTAATAGGAATTTTACATATCAAATGGAAGCTGTAGAGAGTAATGAGTTATTATAATCCATGTGATTAATTCACAATGCATAGTACTTGCAATAATGGAATGACTGCGATGTCTGTTATCATTCTTTCAATTAAACATGAAAATAATACATTTCACAAGTATAAAAATTAATATTCATTTGGCAATCTATCAAATTAGCTCATAATCATTGTGAATTTCTCAATTAGAATGACAAACCTTTGCCTTACTTAGAATAATATTAACAGAATTTTTAAAGTATAATGTAGATATTTTTAAAAATCTGTTCTAAGTTGGATAAGCACTATATTTAGTGATTTTTTTCTAGTTAGAGAACTTCAGTTTTCCTCTGTTAAGGAAACCTAGCCAAAGTCAATTTGCTTATTCTAAGACAAATCTTACCATGATCTCCACTGTATCACCAAGAGGATTTGTTTTGAAAAGGTTGTGTGGAGTAACTTCAGTTTATAAAAAATTTAGATTCATTTAACTCACTCACCCAGTTTTATTCATAGAATAATTCAGATATATGTCTGTGTGTATGTGTACAAGTTAATCCTATTCACAGTTAGAATCCAAAAAGTGAAATTGCTTTAGCAAAAGAAGGTAGAGTCTAGTGCCTCATCTTATCTTTAGCACCTCAGATATGGAGCATGATAATTTTCAGGTTTATGCATAATTCAAATCTGACATTCATAAACATAGGAATAAATGTCTGGTAAACTGCATATATCATCATAAATAATTCCTTTATACAATAACAATTAGAGGGTAGGGAAAATGAAAATGATAAAGCCAGACTCTTGACTTCCAGTACAAGATCCTGAAAAATCTTGCTCCCAACTGGATATTGATTCCTTATATAAATTAACTTAACTTTGTGTTCATCTACAAAGTTTAGATCAAGCAAATATTTATTGTGGTTAAGTAATATGTGTCTAGAATTGCTGCCGACATTAAGGGTTGTAAAGATAAAAATTTTCTATCTTTAGAAAACTGAATCAAATGAAGAAGCAAATAGGCTTCATTTCTTGGAGTTTATTAACTCTCAAAAATAAAAAAATGACCACTGGACAAATGAAGTCAGAGTAATGACAAACATCCCTAATCTGGACAGCACAGGTTGTACTTAGAACAGGCACAATAGAGATCCTGGGTGATTTGATGGTTAAACAACAAATTAAGTGTTAACTGGAAGAAATTTAAAAAGGGTAATCTACATTAAGGCTAGAAAAAAACCTCTTCTACTTCTTAAAGTTTTTTTAATTAATTATTCCATATACATTCTTAATGTTGTAATTTATTTAAACATAACATAATATGATTTAAATTATAACATTCTATTTTCCTAAAACCAGCATCTTTCTCTGCTATTGTTTCAAATCAATTACACATCTGTGATGCTCCTTTCTTATATCCCCTTAAAAAATGCATTCCTTCAACTTAAACTATGCATGGTTTCTAACCTTGTTGTGTACAATCATGTCTAGACACTTTTAATTCTTGACTCAAGTAAATACCATTAATTGTTAAATCTTTCTTTATCATTGAGAACTTCCATACACTTTATGAAAATAAAGTGACGTTTTTGAAAGGTTTAAAACTTTTATTAGTCTCTCATTGTTCTAAACAGTACAGGCTTTGCTGGTCTGTCTACCCATCATAGACTTCCCTTCCCTATCCGAAGTAAGGAACTGAAATGTTCTTCTAACACAACTTATTCCTTTTGCCTTTATGAATTTGCATTCTATATTTTCTCTTTTACTGTGATGAAAAACCCTATATCAGTTACTTTTATTTCTCTGAGAAAATATTCAGACACAGAGGTTTGGGGACAAAGGAGTATTTCTGTGACTTACAGTTGCAGAGATACATAGTCCATTACAATAGGAATCACAAGGCTGGAGGAAGAAACAGGAAGTTCATTTAGGTTCATTTAGGCAGAGAGAGGAAACTAGAAAGAAAGCTGAGCTGAGCTACAAAATCTCAAGCCTGCCCCATGTGACTTACCTTTCTCCATCAAGGTTCTAAGTATTAAAATGCCACAACCATCTGTCCATCCATTAACATCATCTGTAGATTCAAACAGATGACGCGCTAGAGGAGAATTCATGTTCAAACCATTAGAAGCCTCAAGTCAGCTCGCAATATTGAGCTCAAATGTTAATTTTACCAGTAAATATTCCAGTCCCACCATCAAATATAGGTAATAGCTCACTCTTCTGAATATCTTTAGTTTTCTGCTCTTTTATCATGCTATTCATTTCACATTTTAAAATTACTAAAATCAACCAAGCAGAACATAATTTATGCTTTTCTTCTCTAAGCTTTGTGCTGGGCATATAGAGGAAGCTTAATAATTAGGAAATAGAAATTTCAATGTCAGGATCTCATTTGCTTTATATGTAACATGGCCAATTAATATACTAGGAAGACTGACAGTTATTGATTTCTGTAGTTCTACAATAAAAGAATATATGACTTTTTTAAAAAAATGAACTACAGAAATCAATAAAACAAAAAACAGAGAAGCTTTGTACTATTAAAAGAAAATTGTACAATTAACTGAAAATAAGTTTATAAAATTTTGATGAACCTCAACTTCTCTTCACCAACAATTGAATTCATCCATTGGAAACACATATCAAAGGGAAGCAATAGGGTATTGAAAGCTCAAGCTTGGGGCTGGAGAGGTGGCTCAGGGGTTAAGCCTCTGCCTTGCAGGCGGAAGGTCCTGAGCTGGGATCCTAGACCACACTATTGGGCGGAAGCGGGGGGGGGGGGGGGGGGGGGCTGAGCTTCTGGTTCTGGTAGGGCGGAGCCTGTGATTCCCAGGGCAGAGTAAACAAGGAGAAGGTGGAGGCGTCCATGGTGGTTCCCGAATTCGCCTGTGGTTCTACACATACATACACACACGCACACACACGCACAATTGAATAAATAATAATAATAATTAAAAAAAGAAAGCTCAAGCTTATGTATATCAACAGCAACTTGTGTATGGGAGAAACACAGGCTCATTCTGTGTAAGCCAGTGGATGACCCATTCATTTGGATGTTCTTAGTTAAAGTACAGTAGGATAGAGTAAGATGAAAGTTGCAACACAGACTAGAAACAATTACATTCAGAGAAATGTGATTTATACTGGAAGGATTAAGGATGAGTCAAAGAAAATTGTGAATTCTTTTATGTGTCATTGATTATGCAAGAGTCATATGTGAAGTCATCATCTATACACATTTATTCATAAATACTAAACATATTTTCTCCAAGTGCTATAGTTATATTTCTGTTGCTATGACAACATAAATGTTTTTAATTTCCTAAGAGTCAGACTTTTGGGTGTGCCTTAGAGCTTTTAAAGAGAGTTTTCACTGAGAGATCCACCTTAATTCTTGGTGGCACCATCCCATGGTTTGGAGTCTTATACTGAATAAAAAAAGAGAACCAGAAAAGAAAACAAATTTAGAATGAATGCTCACCTGTCTCTGTTTTCTTATTGCAAGTGTGATATGAGGGTCTCACACTCTTGCCACTCACTATACCTCACATGCCATGATTCTATCGTTTCTTACACTATAAGACAACATACATCATTTTCATTAAATTGCTTTTGTCGATTTTTTTTAAAGAAATGAGAAAAGTGACAAATTCAAACAATTAGGACCAAGAAGAATGTTTATAAAGCTTTGTACTTTGTCCTGGAAAAATTTGGAAGAATTGGACTTGTGGGCTGGAGAAGCCTTATCATGCTGTTAACAGAACCAAATGGATTATTCTTTGATAGCATAGAAGACCAGAATTATCTATGGGATTATGAAAATGAAACTAAGTTTATGAGGTTTGGGGGGACGGAACTATTTTGCTAGAGGCTATTCATGATAAATTCTGGTGGAAAGGATGTCTATATTCCAGCATATTCCAGAAATTTCAATGAACTCTAAAGTAATAAGACTAGGTTGCTTAGCAAGGAAATTTCAAGACGGTATGACATTCAATCTTTGAATGATTATTACTCACTTCTTTTAGTGAGTTATCACCAAAGGGCCAGAGGAATGAGGAGCAAGGGTGTTCAATGTTTCAGGTAAAGTGAAGGAGGAGAAACCAATTGTAATTTTAGAGAATATTGGCATTAAATTCTCATGCTCTGTTTTAGGACAATAGACATAATACCCTAGATCAAGATCTCAACCATCAAAGACTAATTTTGAAGTACAAATTCATTTGAAAGGAGTGCAATTGAGACCACAACTGAGAGTTTTTATGTTAGAGAATAATTATCTTGGAAAATGTTTTCCAGGTTCATTCAACGATGTGCACACAGACCATTTCATCTGTGTTAGGAGGCCTCACAGCTAGAGAGAAAGAAGAATAGACCTAGTAAAAGTATTTTAACCAAGTAGAATAATGACATTTGTGATATTTTAAATATTTATTTCAGATTTTAAAAAGTGAACATCAAACAAAAGTGTTAGTGAAGTGTTATAACTGCTGCAAAATATTTTCATTGAGTTTGCAAACTAAAATTATTTCTTGAGATTTTTTGTGAACTTGATTTCAATCTCCAAAACTGTTATAATCACTATTATGGATAAATTAGACATTGTAAAATATTCTTCAATTCTTATGAGTTGCCACAATCTTAGTAGTTTTCTTTTTGTTCAGAACATAAGATAATATATGTAGTCCACTGAAAAATATATCTGCTCACTTTGTATTCATGACTGTCCTAAGATTTGATATGATGTACTAAAACATAAAATTTATATGAAATACTTCATTATAAACACCAACCTACAAAAAAGTTCTTAACACATTATTCCATGGGGAAATAAGTGTAAGCTTTCTGTTGAAAACATATGGCAAGTCTACAAATAGTGCTTTTCCAGGTGGCTTAAGTGGGAATAATGTTGCTTGTAAATCTCCTAGAAAATGATAACTTGTTAATATGGGAGATTCTAAAATACTTAACATCCTCATGGTCATCTCCTTGGGTCATACCCAAGGATAGCAATAATCCACTTGAAGATCTACTTCTGTCCAGGGGGACATAGTGGACTTTAATTCATTAAATAAACTGAACTCCAAGATCTTTATGATTGCCGCTCAAAGTGTCAGTATCATAAAATCTAAAAGAAACTTTATTACATGGTTGCATCATTTTTGTGGTACTGATTTTAAGTATGTAGCACCTGTGTAAAAGTCGTGCTTCCTGCCTTAATGACAACACACCCTATAATAATGTTTTCTTTTTTGTTACATTTTAATTATTTTCTAGTTTTATAAGCATATTGGGTACTTACCCCTGTTTTTTCCATCCCCTCTTCTTCCCATCCCTTCATCAATCCATCCCACTCTCTCCCACTCCTCCCACCCTCCTGCCTGGCTATTTCTATGGACCACAGGTTCCCTCTGATTTGTCTTCATGGAGGTTTAGGCCTCTGTGGCATAACAGGTTGCCTCTTTTCAGGCATCTCCCTTCACTCAACCAGCTCTAGCCCTGTAGGTTTCCACTGTATGCTCTTATTTCTCTTGAGTTCCTGAATAGTCTGTGGGGCATGTTGGCATGTCAGTCATTATGCAGGTCTGGTTAGTACAAGCCTCACTGTAGTGAGTTCCTAGATGCAGTAGTCCTGCCTTGAATGGAATACTTATCCAATGGTGAACCTTCCCATCTTTAGGTTCTTGTAATCTCCCTGCCTCTTTCTTCTAGGAGGTTCCCAAAACCTTAAGATAGGGAGAGATTATGTTCATCTGATTCTGGTTGAACCTTGCTAAGTCCTTGGTATTCTGCATTATGGCTGGCCATTGCTGTCTATGTCACTGCTCTTCTACTTTCTTTTTTTTTAATAACTTTTTTTATTTATTCAATTGTGCATGTATGCATGTGTGCACGTGTGTGTATGTATGTGTAGAACCACGGGCGAATTCAGGAACCACTATGGACCGACTCCACCTCCTTGTTTATTCTGCCCCGGGATTCACAGGCTCCGCCCTACCAGGTCCAGAAACGCAGGCAGCCCCCTTCTGCCTGGTGTCTATATGTGGGGTCTAAGATCTGAACTCAGGACCTTCCACCTGCAAGGCAGAGGCTTAATCCCTGAGCCACCTCTCCAGCCCCATCTTCTACTTTCTTAGGCTCTATCCTGTCATGTTGTCGAGATCCTCTATCTCTGTTGTAGAATAAGACTTGTAGGTGAAGTGTTAATTATTCTTCCAATCTAGGGGTGTAATAACAGCTATTTATAGAGCAGTTTGGTTTAGTCTTCCTACCTATAGGTTCATGTTTGTTTTTCCCTATTGATCTATTTCCTTCCCTTTTTTATATTCTTGCATTAGTTAACAGTGACAGGAATATGTTTCATTCTGAAAGCAGGTCTTGAGTCCAATCAGAAAGCTGTTGGTTGTCTCCTTATTACTCATGCCACTATTACACTGGTGATCTCCTGTTGCCATATGATTTTTATTGCAACTTAAAGATTCCATGTGTTGTTGAGGCCTATAATTATTTCTCTCCCCGATTTGCTTCTGCAATCTTCATCTGTACTGTGTAAGTTATCCAGCAAGGGGGAAGTTATCAGACTAGTTCTAGTTGATGTATTTTGCTCATGTTCTGTGATCCATATGTGTTGCATATTCAGTAATAGGGTCTTATCGACAGATTTTTGGAGCGTAACCAAGAACAATGGCAAAAGCCTGTAAGGTTTGGGGGCCTTTGAGACCACTTTGACCAACCTTTTATCAGGAAGTGTCACATTCCTGTTACTTCTAGTATAATTTTGTCACTGAGTTCAAGTGGATCAAGGCTTTTTTTTTCTTTCCCCATTTTTCCTCACCCTATACTCATAATCTTTTCTTATATCCCTGTCTTAGATGCTCTCTGAGAGCATCTATATAATAAGACATTTACACCCAGCACATTGCACAATTGTTATGTATTACTTACAAACATTGGGCAGTGGATGGTTGAGATTCATTGTATACTGGACCCCCAAGATAGAAAAAGCTTATTGAATCAAATGAAGTCTTCACCAGGTATACTCCACTTACACTACAGAAAAGGGTCTACAGATGGCAAACAACCCTGATTTGTAAACTTTGGTTTCTTATAACCCAGTGGAGTAATGTTTTGAGAGACTTCTTTTGGAGAAGAGAAGAGACAATTCTAATCCTACTGCTCATTTATTTCATGTTGTTACATTCCCAACATATACTATACTCATCCCTGTAAACTACAGTCACAAAATGTGGAAAACTAGATAGATCCAGGAGAACTCAGAAAACTGACCTCTATTCTTTCTCAGTTTCCAAGATTTGTCACCAATCACAATTTGCCAACTTTCATAAATTCAAATTCTCTCATTAGTGAATACTTATAGTTGGTTTTTATTATCACATATTCCCATTGCAGCATATCAGATCTTTCAAACAATCAACCTTCCATTTTACATCACTTGGGTAGTTTCTTTCTATATTCATTTTACCAAATTATATGTAAAATTTAATTATCATAATTACTTAATGTAAAAAATTTATAACTACCTTTTTCTTTTTCTCTATCTTCATAATGCAAAATTTAGAAAGTATAACGTTGTACTTTCCTATTGACCTTACCTAAACAATACCAAGTTGGTTGATTATATTCATTTCCTTAAGGCCTGGGTGGTCAGTAAGAAACCTAGCACTTCATTCTGTATTCCTTAGTCAGCTCACTGTCACATTTATGTAGTGATTATTTCATGGCTTCTGAAGTTTAGAACATATACTTCTATGTTGCTTACTTCACATCTGACAGGTTTGACTTAGATTTCAGAAAACATTTGTCATATGCATGGGATCCATGCCCCTCAGAAGAAAAGGAGGTATCTTTCCACTGATACCTTGGATCTTATCCTCCATTTGCTTTTTGTTTAGCTTTTCTTTGCTATCATTACAAGTTTCTCTATACTAAAGCATTTCTTTTAGCAGTAAAACGTTTACTCTGTTCATAAATTTTTCCTATTTCTCCTACTCTTCTATGATACAAAAGTTCTACTTCTTGGGTGTCCTCTGATGAGTCCTACACAGAGAAGAAGCTGAAGTTGGTTTCATGACTTTTTTCTAATAAGTAAATTGCTTTACCCTTGCCTATTCCCCTTGTTTTACCCCATTTATAAGTACTGCTTTCTTTTCAGTGTAGAAGAAATAAAGTGTGTTGGATCCAAGTGGACTCACCACTGCCCACTTTTCAGTCTGAGTATAAGACTTTGTGGAATTGTGTCCAAACTAGTATCACCTATGAAGCTATGAAGCTTCCGTACTTAGTCTCTTCCTTCACTATCTGTTAAGGCAGCATGTGTGACTTCATTAGAGAGTTCATGAAGGACAGCCTTGATTTGACAGACTTAATAGACCTAAACCTTTTAATGTTTTAGAATGTGCACAATGGGTAATATAAGATTATTGTTATTATTGTGGCTGGCTTATAACTGAGTTCATTTGGTCAGAGTACATTCAGAGGAGCAACAATGTCAAAACATCATTCTCATCTACTATAATATGACATCTTTCCTGGTCTGGATCATAACAACCAAATGCCTAGCAACATACCTTCTGTTTGGCTCTCCTCCTGATTTCTTAGATCTACAGAGAATTTTTTCATAAAGACTTTCATTCACCTCTGGACCTGGAAAACTGTGCAACATTGCTGGCCAGAGGAGTAGTAAGACTTCGTCTAAGTTTCTTAGCCCTATGGGGTGGTGTTGTCAACATGCATCCCTAGGTTTGTTGTCCCAGACAGGAGACACTTCTCCAGATTTTAGTAAGCACTTGGAGTTTCACTTTTTTACCCATGTACCACCATGATGGTAAAGATATGAAAAGGTCTAGCATAAGTGCTTCTTAGTCTAAGTTTTCTCTAACATTCCTCAATCCTAAACAGTTGCCAACTATTCTGAATCTCCATAATTATGTCACTTCAGAAAGGTAATTTAAATGAATCCATATAGTCGTTAAAGACTTAGGACTGGATTATTTTTCAACCATTGTAATTCAATGGGACCCATATAAATAAACTTTAATTTAATTATGGAATAATATGATATGATATATCTGTACCATAGATTATGCCTTCACGCATTAAAGTCATTTGAGTCATTTGTGTTTTAGACTGAAATGTGTAAAACTGTTCTAAACATATATGCATAGGTGTTTATGTGAACATAACTTATTATTTTTAAGGTATGTGCTATAAACAAATGTTGTAAAATAATAAAACTAACAAAATATAAAATTTTGTAAAAATGAAATATTTGAAGAATTAAAAAACCATAAAAGTTAGACATGTTCTGTACGTTCTTAGATTAAAGTACACATTACACTTGCTTTCTAGTTTTTCTGTGCCTCATTTTTTCACAATATTCCCAAGAAACTTATATGAGAAAATATTTCTTAGAGTAAAAATACATATTAACTCTTCATTGGCCATAATAACAAAATTAACTAAATATTTGTAGCTCCAAATGACTAGTAAAACTTGACCAAGACATAAAAATAGTGTCCCTTTTTGAATTATAAAATCAATTTTGTTTCCTTTTTATAAATTTTGTATTTTTTGTGCTACTCATTGTTGACAATTCATGTGTAATAAACTGTTTAGCACAACTGGTTGCTGCATAATGAGATTTTGAGTCAATTAAGTTGCTATGGAGAGGGACAATTCTGAGATCGTGGATATTTGAATGTACACTCACACTATTAAATTATGAAAACTGCAATAACTTACTAATCCTTTGTAGCACATTATAAAGACCATACAGTTTCCTTTTGTATTTTTATTGAATGACTAACTGAATTGGCTATTAATTTCAGTGAATCAGACAGTTTCCTATTGATTTCAATGTTAAGTTGTTTGTCAGTCAAGACTAGATCATTCATGTAGCGTGCTTCTGCCAGGATGTCCGTGGCAATTCTCCAAAGGTAACACAGCTTTGCCATTTAATTCACTGAAATGAATGAGGACAATCACAGTATGGACCGACATCTCAATGTACTATTATTTTCCTTTCATTTATTTTTCATTTCATTTTACACAAGATAAAAATGTTATGTTTTGCTATCCAATGTTGGAAGGTAATTTATGTCTTTGATTTAAAATTTTTTACCTTTTGGCTTCATTTCTTCTGTTCTTTCTGCCTTCAAAGCATAGAAACTCATAGTAAAAGATTATTTTATATTGTACCATTAACTATCTCTTACTTTTTTAAATCTCAGATTTTCACATGTATAGTTAATGCCTCAATTCTACTTTTTATCCATCTAATCTCTGGTTATCTCTATGAACTGTATGTTGCATCTGTCCTTTAAGACAATGTGACAAGCATAAATGACACAATAGTAATACCATTTTTAATGATAACAACAGCATATTTTCTAACAATACTGTAGAATTTGGTTACTAAACACATTCTTTGCTTCTTTTAAAGTGGAATTTCTTCTCCATTCATTCTGAATTTCTCTATCCATTGACGCACCATCAGCTAGATTAATTAAGGTACTATATAAAGACAGATTTTTTTTTGAAACTGCATCCTGAGGCTTAACAATGGGAACCTTAAAAGAAGCCAAGAACTCAAAAAATAGTGAGACCAAATCATTCTTCAAAGAACTCTAAAATAAAATAAATAAAAGAAAACATGTGTACACAGCACTGAAAATTGTTATCATTGCCTGGGGATGTCTGATTATATTATTTTTCCCCATAACATAGATCACTCATATCCTCAAACTTTTCTTCAGGAAACAAGATTTTCACTTGGAAAAAGAGTGTAAAGTGAAGGTAAACAAATCTGTTATGAAATTGGCCCCAGAAAGTGAGAATTTAAATTCTTGTATACCAATGATTACATCTTTATAAATGATTCACTCTAGTTATTTAATGAAATTCTTCTTGACTGAAACAGACTGAAAAGGATGATTTATCACTTTCTGAGTCATAGCACTTTTAGTTTGATGATACCACAAATACAGTTTAGGACACTGAATTCAAATTCCATGGATATAACATTGACAAAAGGTGTCTCTTTGCCAATCAAGAAAAACTACTTTGATTTCCTCCCATAGAATAATCTGGAATCATTTCCATTATTTTGAAAACTGAAGCCATCTAAGTATGATATCATCTTATGCAAAAGAAGAACATGCACTTGAGTTATATGTAAGTTTCACTTTCATCTTATAGATTATTATAAATCTTTGAATCTATAATCTCCCAAAAGTGGAGTTAGCACAGTGAATCTAAAATACCCAGACCCCTTAAATAACAACGACCCCCTTTGGCCTTGCTTTTCTCCCCTACTCACATCTTACTTTTACATATCCACCAACATAATAAGCCTGCCATGACTAATGTTATAAAGTAGTAATTGTTCCTAATTGGTAGGGAGGCGACAGACCATTCTGGTAATGTTGTGAAACTGTAAGAAAGGAGGAGTGAGAACATTCACAGGCCCAGCAGTAATTATCCACTAATTTGGACTGTTTGTGTGGGGACAGCTCATTATAGCCCTTAAGAAACCTCAGAATAAAGAGGGAAAGTAGGTAGGAGGCAAGGTTAAATAATTAGAGTTCTGAAGATTTTTTTTTTAAGATTTGAAGAATAGGATTAAAGGGTGGGAAATGTGACCAGAGTAACAATAAGTGGTAGAATGTTCTAAATCAACTGAGTTTTATGTTTTTTTTGTGTGTGTGGGCATAAGGACATGTAGGAGTACTGTGTTATGCCATCAAAATGCCATGCTACTTTTATTATACTTTCAGTTATGAACCTTATCATCCCCTTAATTCTTTATGGTGCCATTCTCTTGCTTAACAGGAGCTTTATTCTCAAGAGTCTTGGAAATATTTACAGTTTTAGTTTTTAGCCAGTTTTCACACTATTTTATCCTTATAGTTTGTAACCTGAATTTAGGGATATACATTTGATTACCACATACAGGTAGCATAACACCAACTTCATAAATAAATATTCAGTGATTACTTTATAATAAGCCTGAACTCTTCGAGTTCTAATATATAACTTTCTCTTACATGTGAATTCATATATTAGTTCTTATTTATGAATGAATGTATGTATGTTGATAAATTTACATGATAAATTTTTTGCATGTAGTAACATAAAGACTTTTCTAGTGAAACTATGTTGTAAAGTCTCTTTCTAAAAAGTAATGATTTTTAATCAGCTTAGATGACTGCAGCTAAAGTGTCTTGTCTGCCTTACAGAAAATAAACCAAGGATATTAAATATTTTTCAGTTAAATGAGCTGTGTAATTTAAATTTTTCATAACCGTGAATTCATACTGTCAGTATATACTCACTGACGAATTTTTAAAAAGTTCTAGGATTGTGAATTCTCTATGAACTAAGAATATACATTCCTGTAATATAAAAATGTAAACACTGTTTTGATACAATAGCCTCAGGTTATAAACTAGTACTAATCCCAAGAATATTATAATCTTTATCCCCATAAATATTAAAAATTGTTCATTTTAAATTCTTCTTTTTTCATTTTTACTAAGATTTTTGTATGTATGTATGCGTGTTTGTGTGTATGTGTGTATACGTATATCACATAAAATCATGTATGACTGTGGAGGCCCAAGGGTGACTTCAGGAATCATCCTGGATTGCTTCAAACTCCTTTTTGCTTTGCTCTGGGATTCCCTAGGGTCTGCCTTCCAAGGGCAGAAGCATGGACCACCAGGATTTCCACCTCAAGTTTTCATGTGGGCTCAGAGATCTGAACTTAGGTTCTTCTGCTTGTGTGGCAGATTCTTAAGCTCTGAGCCATCTCTACAGCCCAAGTTTTTTCTTTATGATTTTCTCTCCATGTCTCCTATCCCTACCCAACCATCAACCTCACCTCCCACCTTCCCCTCCTTTCACCCATCTGTCTCTGTCCCTCCTGCCTTCTGTCTTTCTGTACATGTGTTCCATAGGGCTCCCTTTGGGTGACTGTACTAGCAATGCACCTGACCCCTATATAAGGGCCCTTCAGTGTGTGAACATCCCCTTCACCTGTCCAGCACCTGATCCTAGGATTTCCAATAAGTGTATTTGTTTCTCCTGAGGTATCCTCACTTGTCAATGGGAAAATATTGATATGTCAGCCATTATATAGGTCTGAGGATAGTAGAACTCATTTCAGTGAGCTTCTGGAGACAGCAACCTTGTCATTACTGGAGTGTCCTGGCTAGAGGCACACTTCCTCCCTTTAGACTCTTACAATATTACCACCTCCTCATTTCAATTCAATGATAATATCTCACAATCATTTATGGAGTTGGTAAAGAATGCTACATTATTTAAAAGTGGCAATAATGATGTGTAAAGAATGCTACATTATTTAAAAGTGGCAATAATGATGTGTAAAGAATGCTACATTATTTAAAAGTGGCAATAATGATGTGTAAACAATTTTATGAAAAATTATATTCAATATATTAGAAAAAAGCTATACACCCTACTTCCTGTTTCTTTAGCATGGAGTTCTCTGAGGAGTAAAATGACCAGCATGTATGAGTGCCTATGCTAATTATAGACATATTCAGCTTTTTTGAAGCAAATACTGATATCAGACAATGAGTGGCATATTTCCAGTTACTTAGCCATTTTGAAATATGACAAAATCTCTAAATATAAAAGAATTTTTTGTGTACAGTCTCTTCAAATATTTTAAAAATCCTTTAGACTAGTAGTTCCTAAAATTATTTTTCATATATATTACAGATATCAACAATATTACTATTTTCTTAATTTCTACTTGTAATGGTTCATCTTGGCTGTTACTTTGATTTGTCTGGAATCAGCTGACAGAGCAACATGTAACTATACCAGTAAGGGATTTTCCAGTCTAAATTTTTTGAAATGAGAAGAACAGCCCTAAATGATCTATGTCTTCCTGAAGTTCATCTTCCCTGTGGCTACCACTGCCAGTGCCAATCTTGCTGACATTAGTTCCCTGTTTCTTCATGGACTGAAAACCTGTGTCTCTGTAGGGATCCAGCAAGCTATCCCTATCAGACTGAGACTGCTGAGTTATATATACACTGAATAGATTCTATTCCTCTAAAGAATCCTGTATAAACTACTACTATTTTTCAAAATTATAAATATAAAATATTAAAAATGGAACAGTTTTTCTCAAGAAGAGATTGACAGTGTAAATAAAAGTAGAAGATATAGTGTTTCCATTAATATATTGTCTAGCAATTGGGCTAGGAGCATGGTTAAAGGTTAAGGACTTTGCCTTGCAAGCAAAACAAATTAAGCTGGATGAGTAAGCAAGCGTTTATAGTCTGAAAACTATTAAGATGAACATTAAAAGCCACTTTGCCTGTGAGGTGTACAATAAAGTAACTAAATTCAAAAGTTAGAAAAGATTGGTACATATTTTCTTAATTTCCAGAAACAAATGAAAAACTATAATTCAAAGTAGCTCAGATGATCAGTATCTGAGGAGATGCTATAGCCAGACACACTGGAGAGAAAAGATATATCATCTTTGAATGAGTAAAAATAAGAATATCATGACTAGGTGGCTTTTCTATAACAAATATAGAGGGCAGAATGTCATCTTTACTTAACCTCAGAGCAAATGAATGCCAAGTCTGTCTTCTATACCTGGTAAAACTATCCTAGGAAGATGAATTCTAATTAAAAATAGGGTGAGAGAAAGAACAATTGAGAAGATATTGCTCCAGTAAACCTCACTAAAAGGAAGGCTAAGTATATGCCCATGAGAAGGAGCACAGAGATGCTGCACATAAATATTAATTGTGAAATAAAGTTTAATCAATGGGAAATACACATGAATATTGACTATACAAAATAATACTTGGAATATTGACTTGGTTCCAAAGATATAAAGATTATTAAATTTATAGAAAGAGTAGCAGACATTAAATTACATTAAACCAAGTTAAAGTATTCTAATGTCATTATAATCTCTGATCTATAGTAAAAGTGCAAAAACTGTTAAAAATGAGTAATTGATTCATTTTTAAACTGTAATAAAAAATAGTGTAAAATAAATATCTAATTAAAAATAAAGTGAAAATACTTAAAGTAGTGTTTACAGTATATAATTAGATAAGAAATGGAAAATAGTTGAATTGTCATATACATTTAATCTATAGAAATAATTACCTCAATGATAAGCACAGCATATCATTAAATTAAATAAAAATGTTTAAAATTATTTAAAATGGAAGGTCCAATTATGAAATTTTGAAGAAGGTTATTGCAAGGTAAAGATGAAGAACCACTCAAACTATGAATAGGAATATTAGGTAAAGTGATTAAAATTGATTATATATATGTATGAAACTGTCAAAGAAAAAAGAGAAGTAAAAAAGAAATCATGGGGCAAAAGTGATGAACCAAAAAAATTCCTCTTGATATACTCAGTAAGATCAACTTGACATATCTTAACAAATTTAAATATAGCAAGGTCATAATGATTAAATAAGTAATTAATCCAGAAAACAAACATACATGTGCAAAGATATTTGACACCATTTTTTAAAGTGATGTCAAGCAAGCATTGCCAAAATTAAAAAGAGTAACAGACAAATCCATAATCCAAGTGTATGGCAGTCACACTTCTTAGAAAGCTCATAGAAGATGATGTAATTAAGCATAAAGAACACACAAACAACCTAAGTTAACTAAGCTGACCTGATTGGCAGAACTAAAAAGCTAATAGCAGAACACAAGTTTGACAATTGTACTCAAACATTTTCATAAATTTGCAATATGTCTGATTCTAAGAGAAATCTCATCATCATTTAAAATCAATTTATGTATTCTCTCTTACTTTAAGAAAATTACATTGAATTGAAATAGGATTTAGATGGGAACATTTCCAAATATTTCTTAATGTAAAATGATTTTCAAGAAGCTATTATTAGAGCACAATTTATCAATGCCAGAAATGAAAAGGAGGTAACATAATTCAAGACTGCATAGCAATTAACATCCCAACATAAACTCAGGAAATAACAGAGGATACATAAAATTCTTAAATTTTAATATGAGAAAAATCATAGGAAGTCAAAGATTTGAATAAAAGAAACCATATTTGGTTAAAATATGCCCACAAATAAAGCCAGGAAAGACCAAAATGTCCCTCAACATTAAAATGAATGAATTATGCCATATGGTAATTAAAATGGAGGAATTATCACTATGTCAAGATGAATAAACTACTTTAGAAAAAAGTGATCAAAAACAAAAAGAAAGAGTAAATTCTGTGTAATTACATTTGCACACAAGGCAAAAAACATAAATATAATAAAGAGCCCTAAAATCTAGGAAACCATTTATCTTCTGGGGTGATAGCAATGAGGAGAGGCAAGAAGGGTTTTGAGGGTGTTTTTAGGCAGTGGTACTTCATCTGTGTAATCATTATGCCAATGTACTCATATGATGAAAATTCAACAGTCTTGCTAATTCATAAGTTGTAAATTCTATGTGCAAATCTCTAGTTGTGAACTAGCTCTCCCATCCAGCTAGGAACTTTTAAAATCTAGAGACATTTTTGTCTATCTCAATGTGGTGAGGGTGCTACTGGCATCTAGTGGGCAGAAGCTGGGATGTTGCTGCACAATGCAAAAGGCAGCAACTTCCTTAAATACTTTCTAGTCCAAAATACCAGTACTGCCCTGGTGAGAAGCCCTCATATGTAGACTAGAAAATATCATAAATTATATTAAAAAGCAACAATAGCATAGATGCAGCTTTGTTTTATAAATACTTTAAAACATAAAAGGCAATGCTATCAATTTATTGCATACACAAAATGAGCTAATTTTAGCTTATGTAAAAGTCATGAGATATCTGAATCAATATTTAGATTTCAGAGACAACACCTACCAACCATATTCTAACTTTATCAGCCATTATGTGTTCATTTCTCATTCATAGGTAAGGATTTCATCAAGGGTATTAAAAATACATATTCTATAAGGCAAAAATTTAGAGTTTAGTATGGAAATAAATCTGTTCCAAGCTTTACAAATGTCACCATAAAATGAAAATCCATCTTGAATCTTGATACTTGCAAGCCTAGCACAAAAGGGAAATGAGATAGATGGGTGTGATACAATTTGTCTTGTTTACTAAAGTGATTCAGTATCAGTGTCTTCTAACTACCACAATTAAACACCCATATCTGTGTAAACACATGTGCGTATACACATATATAGAGTCAGAGAGAGAGAAACAGAGAGACAGAGAGAGAGAGAGACAGAGAGAGAGAGAGGCAGAGAGATAGAGACAAAGGAGAAATGTTCCTGAATTAAAGAGAATTTCAATGTGAAGATATTAAAGAGTGTCTTTGTTGATATAATACTGAATAACAGTTCTGAAGAAATTGAAATTTCTAAAATTATGACTGAATATTTCTTAAATCTTAACTGAAGTCATTGAAATATGCAGAAAATATGTAATATGAAATTTTTTTTCATTGCAATGGAATGTGATGAGTTCGTGATGGTTGTGGATATTAATTACAAAAATACAAAATCCAAATCCCCACACAAGGTGTTAGCACTCTCAAATGATCTCCTCCCATCAAGATCCAAATCCTGTACATCACCCTTTAGGAACTAAATGTTTTATTTGACCTAACTATTTGTCTCACGAGTATCTCTGTTTTCATATTAAAATGGTATCAGCAAATAATAACTGAAGAGTCTAAACATCCCCAAATTCTAAACTACTTTTTGTATGGAATCATTTTCAAAATCAACTACCTAATATCTACAAGGAAAGAACTCAATACTTTGTCCATACTTCAAGTACAATGATGTTGACAGAAGTAGTTCCATACTTTAAATTCTCTCTTAACTCAGAGCAGGAATATTTTGTGTTTTTTAGCTACAGAGACCAAACTTATGAAAATTGGAAAAATTTCCATGTATTCATTGTAGGCTATATATCAATGCAGTGAAAAATAGTGTGGATAAATCCTTACATAAACAAACTTATGTTAAATTTCCCATTCTTTTAAAAGCCAGAAGTTCAACCTGAATCACCAAGCTGGTAGTTAGAATGCTAGAGATGTTCATTCACTTCTCAATCTCTACAAGATTTCCATCTCTACATTTATTTTTTAAAAATGCAGGTGTAAAGGAACTTTGTAAATGCAGTGAAGATTATTAGTCTTCTGACTTAAAATATGTGGGTTATAGTTTCTTTTGGTTTTTGCCAGAACAATTTGCCACAATTACATGAGTTTTCAGTCTTAGCACTAAAAAGTCAGAATTGTCTTTCAATGAGTAACACTGGGAGAGCATAACAATGAAAATAAATATTCATAAAGATTTGAAATATGAGAGCTTCTGCCACCACTGTTGTCTTAGAAGATGATGATTTCAGTCAACTATCAATAAATTTGGACAGCCTCAAAAGCTGATAATATCCCAGAAGTTGTCAGCAAGGATATGGAATCTGGACTATCTTAAAACTATGGAGGGCTGGAGAGATGGCTCAAGACTTAAGACCCTGTCTCACAAGCAGAATGTCCTGAGTTCAGATCCCAGGTCCCATGTGAAAATGCCACGTGGAAAAAGAGGTGGCCAAGTGCCTGGGAAATCCCAGAGCAAAGCCAGAAGAAGGTGGAAGAAATCCAGGATGATTCCTGAAGTCACCCTTGCTTCTACATGGGGACACATAGTGCCCTCTGATAAACACACACACACACACACATAAAATAAATAAATAAAATATTTTTTAAAAAACTACAGAAATGGTATCTACTAAAAATTTAAGAATTAAAATAGACTTTTTCATTATGTTTGTCAGATAAGAGTCCAGACAAGTAACTAATCACAGTCTTTTGCATCATTTTATTTATATTACATTTCGATTTTTTAATCCACAAAAGTTGCAAAATAACAAATAGGTGTTGCTTTAGATTACTAGGTTTGTGAAAATTTTTAATAGAACATCAAAGCTTATACAATAATTTCCATCAATTTCTAATATATATTTTATTTATTAACATATTTTTATTTAATCCCCTCTTGCACTTTCTGTCTTGCCCTTTTCTATTGATCTTTTTCTTCATAAGTGCTCCTTCTTTAACTTCCACGTTTTATTTTCATAATTCTAACTGAAAGGAAGTCTTACGTAAATATATTTCTTCCTTGTCTGTGATGCCTGAGCAACATCTCTAGAACCTGTATCTAGGAAGCGTTTGCTAAATGCAGTGATTTAACGTATCTCAGGTTATCCCCCATAATTAATTCTTGATAAAAATATTCAATATTTGCTAGTTGGGAAAGATCTATTGCACAGAAAACAAGGTTCATAAAAGTTATAAACATAGATTTACACAGTAAGTGGGAAGTTTCAAAACTGTCTCCATGCTCTGAAGTGAACGGAACAGTTGGTACAAGAAAGAAGAGGTGATTGAAAGAATCTTGAGAAGTGAGAGAGAGGGAAGCTGAGCATTTGAACACTACAGCATACACAGAATTCCATTTGCATGATTTCCCTGTTGGTGAAGAGAAATGGCAGCTTCATTGAAAAGGAAGGTCAGACAACAATTCAAAAGAAATTGGTAGTCTTTATTCAAAGGTTCAGAGCCACAGATCTTGAAAGTCTTGAATCTTCATGGGGTCTTAGTAAGACAGTGATCCCATCCCTCCACAGTAATGGGTCATGGCAGGCAGGAGACACTGACACCCTCCAGGGTGATAGGTCACAAGGGACAGGAATACATTCACCAACTCTTCACATCTCAAAGGCCCATGGAAGGGACAATATTACCTAATTTGAACTATTCTAATGACTGGCTAAATAATCAAGGAAAATCAGGAGAAGCAATCTGTAGGCCTGGGGTAAACATTCTTCAGCTCCAAGGTGAGTAAAAGGTTGTGGAGAGTAGACATTGAAATGGTACAGGCTGGAAAGAAAAGAACAGATGTTACAGAGATAATGAAAATTGTAGCTTCAATAGTCTACTTATCAACAAATAATTTGGCTATGTTTCTCTATGCAAAGAACTCAAAAAGTTAAACACTAAGAACATAAACAGCCCAATTAGAAAATGGGCTATGGAACTTAAAAGAAACTTTTCCCAGGATGAAAGTAAAATATCTAACAAATACCTTAAAAAATGTTCCACCTTCCTAGCCATTAGAGAAATGCAAATCAAAACATTCCTGAAATATCATCTCTTCCCAGTCAGAATGGCAAAAATCCAAAACACATACAACAACAAATGCTGAGAAGATGCCAGGAGAAAACCCTCATGTATTGCTAATAGAAATGCAAATTTGTACAATTTCTCTGAAGATCAGTATGGTAGTTCCTAAAAGAATTAAAAATTGAGAGAATATTCCTAAAGAATGTTTCATTTTATTATAGAGACATGTGAACATCCTTGTTCATTGCAGCTATATTCACAATAGTATAGTATAATCATGGAATCAACCTAAATTCCAACAACAGATGAATGGATAATGAAAATGTGGTACATATACATAATGAAATACTATTTAATTATCAAAAAATGAATTAATGAAATTTGGTGGTAAATAAATGGAGTTGTTAGAAGTTATTCTGAGCAAAATATTCCAGATGCAGAAAAACAACCATTTCATGTTCTTCCTTATTAGTTAACTTAGTTCTAAGGCCTCACAATGATATGCCCAAGAGGAAATTTCTATAATATCCACTCTTTTATTGGAGGTAAGGGAGAAGAAAACCCCAAGAGAATAGAGACAAAGGAATACAAGTAAATAGATAAATAAGAACACTAAGGGAAAGGAAGTAAGGTGGTAAATTTTAATAAGGGGTAAGGGAAAGGGGGGAAAATCAAGTGGCTCAGGGGAAACAGAGAGATCAAGGTAAAGAATGCTATAAACTATTGTAACTACAGTAAGAATAATCTGTTTGAGTAACAGAAGTTTATGAGACCGTGGAAAAGCAATTACTATCTGAATTGTTTCTAATCTCCTTAATGTCAGGAAAATCATTCCTGATACTATGAACTTATCCAAATAACTATAAACAATTGATAATAAAACACTATCCCGGGGGCCTGGAGAGGTGGCTCAGGGGTGGCTCAGAGAGGATACACAATACAGGAAAAAAGTTACCAAAAGGAAGAGACAGTCCTTGCTTGCCAGACCAGAATGTCTGCCCAAATGTACACAAGGATGCCAACTTTCTCAGTCAGCTCTGTGTATTTTATTCTAGGACCTAGTCTCTCCCACAATGGGCTGGGCCTTCTTCATCAGCTAGACAATTTCCTGCAGGTTTGCTCTGGGATAACTCAACCATTAATTCTCTACAAATTGCCCAGAGCTCAAACCTTCAATTGTCAAGTTGACACCTGTGCCCAACTATGATAGTTTCATATTTCACTGTTGGTCTATATATATGACCCATTCAATTTGTGGAAACAAGAATATTTTTTTGAAGTCCATGTTTTCCATGGGTAAGAGAATAATTATCATCAAGAAAACAAACAATATCTAATACTCGGCAAAGTGTAGGGATTAAAACAACTATGATACAAATATAGCTGATAGGAATTCAACTAGTTCAGCAACATCGTGAATCAGTATGTCTGTTTCTCAAAATCCTAAATATGTAATCCCACATAATCTAGTTATTTCTATTTTCAGCATGTACTTGAAGAAATCAAAGTTATTGTATCAGAATAAGACTTGAACAACTTTGCTTATTGCAGTATTTTTCACAATAATCATGATGCAGTCTAGATGTCCATCAAAAGGTAATTTGATGAAAGTGTCATGAGTAAAGTTTTAATAAGTTATAAGGATGGAACAAAGCCATTTGAAGGAAAATAATACTTAAGTCCATCCTCTCAAATGAAATGTGCCACACTCAAAACATGCAATTTTTGAATATATGCAGAAACTGTATTTTGAGAGCAGAATTGGGGATACTTGTACAAAGTATGGTGATCAGCAGAAAAGTAGTGAGACCACAAAGAGGATAATGTGGGGCAAAAATGAACAAAGTACTCTCATGGATATTCATAAAAATCATAATGAAATCTTTCATTTATGTGTTGATATAATAAAAAAGAACCTTGGGAATCCCTGTAGAAAGAAATAAAAGTTATTATTTCAAGATTAGGTGAAATGTAAAATTTAGAATGAAAGTCACAAGTTATTATCCTTAAAATGTCTTATAGATTGTTTTTAGCATTATTATTGTATAATTAAAGACCTTTGCTATTCATTGTCAGTGAAGTTACATGTAGTTTTAAGTTTAACCTCATATTGGGAAAATTTGTCATCAACAGTCATTTATTTCTGAGGAATATGATTTAGAAGAATTTTCTAGTGCCTGGATTTTTCTCCATAAAATGAAAGATTACTTTTAGCTTCCATATCCACATACATCAAGTGTTATATAGTTGGAAGCTGTTTATATCATCAGCATACAACTGACCAATGTCCTGTGTCCATTTATATCACAGTGATAAACTGAGTGCTAGTGGAAATATACAAAGATATGATACTAAATATCTATCAATTTCCACCAAGCCAACTTCAAGTATATCTTTTTTTTTTAATTTTTTTATTATTATTATTTATTCAACTGTGTGTATGTGCGCGCGCGTGTCTGTGTGTGTGTGTCTGTGTATGTGTAGAACCACGGACGAACTCGCGAACCACCATGGACGCCTCCACCTCCTTCTGCCCCGGGATTCACAGGCTCCGCCCTACCAGGACCAGAAGCGCAGGCCACCCCTGCTTCCGCCTGGCGTCTATACGTGGGATCTGGGATCCGAACTCGGGACCTTCCGCCTGCAAGGCAGAGGCTTAATCCCTGAGCCACCTCTCCAGCCCCCAACTTCAAGTATATCTATAGCCAACTATAACTCAGTAGGATATGCAAAATTTCCATAAATTTTCCTATTCAAGTGAGTACTATGGTGGAAAGAAACATATTCAAAAGAGAGAACAACCTTAACAGACTGCTACATTAATCTATTTTCCCATCTTTTGCTAATCTGTATTTCATGGGACCACACTGCAGATTTCCTCTGTGGAGAGACAGAAAGACAGATTAACTGATTAGAGAATAAGTGATGTGAATTTCTGTCCCAGACCTGGACCAGGGTGGACTCCCAGATCATCAGGTAAGCATCCTAGAACAGGCCTCAGGCCCTAGATCATCTGTGCACCCCAATAGCCACTCTGCCTTTCTGCCCCAGACCCAGACCCAGACCTAAACCAGGGTAGACTTCTTGATCCTCAGAATTCAACAGAGTTCAGAGAAAACCCAACTAAAGGACTAAGGTACCAACACCATTCTTCTGAGGTCTTCTAAAATCATCCCATCAAATGGGAGAGAATTTTCACATCCAGCTCTAAGATAAGTAAACCCTTTATAGCATCTTGTTCCTCTCAATTATTAGTCATTTGCAGTTTAACATTTCCATATAGCCACCCAAAAACCCACACAACTTCAGGGATTATACCATTCACCCTCACATATGTACCTAAAAAGTGTACTACCACACCAATCTTCATTCCCTGTCTACTAAACCTGACTTAATTGATGTACTAGTCCAATAGCCTCATCTAGGACAAGCATACCCAACCCCAAGGCAAACACTCACAATAACTGCTCAAGTATAGTAATACTACCTAATTCAGTTCAGTCAAAAACACACAGAAACAAAAAGAAGGTCATAAGAGATTAAAAAAAAATGCCAAGGAGACAGTGCAAAGCCATGGGAAACAAAAACCAGGACAAAAAAATCTACCAAAAGAATAAACCCCATAATGATAGAATCCAATCAGAACAAACTCACAGAAAATAGCCAAAGAAGCCATTTCCAAGATAATGATTTTTAAAGCCTGATCTTTGCTGTGATCAAACAATGAAAGAAGAAATCCAGGAGGAGTTAAATAACTGCATCAACTACTTTGAACAGGAACACAGCAGGCACTTGGAGGAGATGAGAAAAGCAGTTGAAGAAACTAAAATAGGCACAGAGCAGTTTAAACAATATCAAGCAGAGTTTAAACTTTAATTAAAAGGCAGTCTATCTTCAACCCAGAACTCAACAGTCTTATCAGCAGAACTAATGAAGGAGAAAAATCAAATATCAGATCTTGAAGAAAAAGTGGAAAAACTAACCAGTTCAATCAAAGAGGATGTTAAAGCCAAAAGATAACTTGAGAGGAATATCCAAAAGTTATATGACATCTTGAAGAAGCCTAACACGTGCATTCATTGAATTCCAGATCAAGAATCCCAAAACACCACACCCCAGGAAATTTTTCAAATTATCAGTAAGGAAAACATTCCATATCTAAAGAAAAAAAGGCCCATCCAAATACAAAAGACATTCTGCACCCCAAAAAGATATGACCAAAATAGAAACTCACCATAGCAAATAATAGTCAAAATACTACACATACAAGACAAAGAGAATGTGCTGATAGTTTCAAGAGAAAAACAAGACACTTTTTTTTTATTTCTGATCATGCAAACTTAACAGGTACACCGGTCCCCTCCATTCCTCCACCTCCCGACCCCCCTGTTCCCCTCCTTCATTCCCCCCTCCCTCCTCATCCCCCAGTACCTCCCCCATCCCCGGACCATCCTTTAATGTGCATGCCAAACTCTCCTCTGGTTCCTCCTCTCCGATGAGTTGCAAGAACCCAGCGGCATTTCCCAGAACCCTTTCTTGTGTTCCCCTTAAGCATAGTGACACTACTGTGGCTGTCAATACCTAGCCTCCAAGGATCCTAATGCCTTTAGTCCATGCTAGACTTTGTGGGGTCAATAGTGTGTTGGACATTGCGCAGGTCATGCAAAGTCCTATTATGATTACTTCAGCCCTAACTTGTGTGGAGTATCTTGCATATCGTTGCTCCTCCCCATCTTTAGGCTCTTACAATCTTACCACCCCCTCTGCCACAAATTTCCCTGAGCTTGAGGATGGGAGTGATTAGGCTGGCCTAGTTCCAGGTGGTTGATATAGAGTCTCTGATGTTCTGAATTATGGTTTGTTGATTTTTGTTTTCAGTTTTGTTGCTGTTGCAATGCCTTTGGCTCCATCATGATGGGTATTGGGTGTCACCTCCTGCCCAGAGATAAAAACCTGTTAAATTAGAGTCTTGTTATAAGAGTATATTCAAAGGTAGATGGAATAAAATTAGGAGACTGTAGTAAGGGAGGAGTCAGTCTCCCATTTGCAAAATGGTTACTTTCTCTCTGCCAACTATATGCCCTCCCCTTCTGGTGAGATCATTCCCCATCAGTTGCAAATGATCAGAAAGGAAAGTCTGTGAACTTAACCAGATGTCTCATTACTTTCTTGCAGTCCTTGATGGTGGCCTATTTTCTCTGCTGTAACATGGTCCCCTCTCTCCTTGTTTCTGGTGGGCCCTCCTTCCCCATCCCTCCTGTTTATAATCTTTGTAATTACTGTAGGTATTACAGAGATTTGTCTTTGAGTGTCTCTAAGTGGGTTTGGTACTAGGATCCACCTATTAGGGAGTACATATGGCACTTAGTTTTCTGTGTCTGTGATACTTCACTCAACATAATTGTTTCTATTTCCCAGTAAATTGCATTAATTCATCATTTTTGATGGCTGAGTAGTATTCCATTGTATAAATATACCACATTTTCCTTATCCACTCGTCAACTGTTGGATATTTGAGTTGATTCCATGACTTTGCTATTGTAAACAGTGCTGCTATGAATATGGTCGTGCTTGTGCTATCAAGGTGAATATTTGTTATAATGGGGGTTATTCCCAAAAATGGAATAGCAGGGTCATGTGGCATTTCAATCTTTAATTTCCTTAAGAATCGTTAGTGGTTGAATGAGCCTGCATTCCCACCAGCAATGTAGGAGAGTTACCTTCTCTCCACATCCTTCCAGCATTTGTTGTTGTTTGTATTGTGGATTTTTGCCATCCTGACAGGGATGAGATGATATCTCAGGGAAGTTTTGATTTGCATTTCCCTGATGGCTAAGGATGTGGAGCATTTTTTAAGATATTTGTTAGACATTTTATTATCGTCCCTGGTAAAGTTTCTTTTAAGTTCCAAGGCCCATTTTTTTTATATGGCCCATTTGTTTCCTTAGTGTTTAGTTTTCTAAGTTCTTTGTGCACTCAGGATAATAGAACTCTATCAGATATGTGGTTAATGAAGATTTTTGAAAAACAAGTCACTTTTAAAAGTTAACCTATTAAAATAGCAAATGATTTTTCAATGGAAATAGTAAAAGCCAGAAACACTTGTAGAGACGTACCTCAAGTATTCAATGAGCACAAATGTCAACCCAGGCTGATGTACCCAGCAAAACTATCAGTTATGATTAAGGATGAAAGAAAAGTTTTCCACCATAAAGACAACTTGAAGGTTTACATGACCACCAAAACAGGCCTTCAAAAAATGCTTAAAAAGATAATCAAGCTTGAAGAACAGAACAAGCATATCCAGGAGGGATAGTATAGTACAGAAGGGAAGTATAATAACACCACAACCTGCAAGCTAAATTATACACTTATGAAAGCTGCTAAACACAAAAAGCATCAGGAATTAAAAGTAATTTCTGCATTATAACACTAAATGTCAATGGAATTAACTCAACAATCAAAAGACACAATTTACAAACATTAATTAAAAATCAAAAACCATATATTTTCTGTCTTCAGGAAACACATATCACAACAAAAGTTAGGCACATTCTAAAAGTAAAAGGCTGGTCAAGAATTCTTCAAGCTAATGGAACCAGAAAATAAGAAGGGGTAGCAATTATGCTATCTGACAAAGTGGATTTCAAGCCAAAGAAAATCATAAGAGATACAGAAGGTACTTCATTTTCTTCACAGGTATAATTCACCAGGAAGACTTCACAATACTGAATGTATATGCACCTACTATGGACTTCTCTACATTCATTAAACAAATGTTCTAAACCAAGAAATCAATCCCAAAATGATAATACTTGCATATTTCAATACTGCATTCTCAACAGGCCAAAAACTCAACAGAGAAATATTGGAATTAAATCAAATCCTTATTGAAATTTCTATCAAAGCTTCCATCCAAGCACCAAAGAATTCACATTCTTCAAAGCAGCCCATGGAAGATAGACCACATATTGAGCCACAAAACAAATCTCTACATATACAGGAAAGTTGAAATTACACGCTGCAGACTGCCAGACCACCATGGTCTAAAGCTTGATATGCACAATACAACAAATAGCAGAAAATATAGTAACTCTTGGAAACTAAACACTGAGTTCAGAAAAAGAATGATGTGGAGAGGTCTGGGGAATTGCAAGACTAGTATCAAATTATTTTAAGCCATCTTTAACTACTTTAATATCTATTTATTACCCACTTATATATGTGACATAACATTCTGGTGAGTGTTATATAAATCCTTCCGCATGTAACCATATCTTTAATTTTCACTGACCAAATGGCTAACAATGTCATCAGACAGTATCACAGGCCTATGTCAGAGATTTATCCACTTTTTAGTAACATGTATCTATCTATCCTTTGACCCAGGGATTTGAACACTTTGTACATTTATGATATGTAAATTTTTACATTTATTGTATGTTTTGTCAATATAAGACCTCCAGAAACTGTTAACAGAAGTAGAGTAATTTGAAGTAATTTATCTGGATGTGTCTTCCCATATTATGGTCATTTATATTTGATTCCAGAGTAAACTAACTATAATCTTTGAAGAAGGATTTGGGGATTTTTCTTTTCCATCTACATTTCTCAAAACCTAGGAAAAGTCAGTGAAAGTGAAGCTTTCTGAAGTTTAAACATGTATCGTTTTCTTGTAAATTGAATAGAGAATAATGTGGTGAGTAAGCCAAGTTAAGTCATTCTGTTGATAATCATTAGCAAAATAGTTCATTGAAATTATTAGCATAATATGAGTAAAATACCACCTACTAAATAAGTAGTCAAGAACAATATAACTCTGAGCTAGAGAGATGGCTCAGGGGTTAAAACTTTGCCTGGCAAGTAGAAGGTCCCGAGTATGGATCCCAGGTCCCATGTAAAAGCATCAGGTGCTGGGGCTGGCTCCTGGCCACTGGGAAGGAGAGAGGTGAGCAGGCTGCCTGCCCCTCCACCTCCCAGGTCCCGGGAGACAATTAGACATGGCAGGGAGTTAAATTGAAACATGAACTCATTTATTGTACACAGCACAGCAGTTTATAAAGGCAAAAACCATGAGGCTGGAAACGGGTCAGCACAGCACATAGGCTTCACAGGCTAGAGTCAGCATTATGGAACTCTTACGAACCAATCAGGGTTCCCTGTGATGCAAACAAGGTTATATTCCCCACACGAGCTTCCAGCGCCATCTTATGCCCTATGTGCTTGGCTATGCTTTGTTCCTCCCAGCACCATCTTGCCAGGCCTCGCCCTTCTTCCCGCTACATTCAGGCCGGCTGGCATGTCCTTCAGTCTAGTCCAGTATATCCCATGAGCCCCTGGCCAAATCACCTAAATCAAAAAGAAGGTCAGGGAACCAGGCAGTTGGTGGTTGGGTGCTAGTAGTCTGGTTGATGATGTTGCCCATATGGAATTGATAATCATCCACGTGACCTGCTGAGGCAGATGGGCACTTTGTGGCATTGAGTCTATGAGGATCAGCAACCCTTTGGCTATTGTAGGCACTGAGATCCTTGGTGGGTTCTGAAACAGAAAGCATAGAAAAGACTTTCTCAAGGGCGGTCTGTCCTTGTTTTTTTATGACATAATCTTTATTCTTTTTTTTTTTTTAATTCAACTGTGCACATGTGCATATGTATGTGCGGCGCGCGCGCGCACGTGTGTGTGTGTGTGTGTGTGTGTGTGTGTGTATGTGTAGAACCACGGAGGAATTCGCGAACCACCATGGACGCCTCCACCTCCTCCAGCCCCGGGATTCACAGGCTCCGCCCTACCAGGACCAGAAGCGTAGGCCGTCCCCGCTTCCGCCTGGCATCTATACGTGGGATCTGGGATCTGAACTCAGGACCTTCCGCCTGCAAGGCGGAGGCTTAACCCCTGAGCCACCTCTCCAGCCCATAATCTTTATTCTTATGCTTGCTTTTTTGTCATTTATTGCGATGTTTTCTTTTTATTTTTGATCAGTTAACCACATGGGTGATCCACCATTCCTTTTAGGAAGGCCCTTCTTGGTTGTGTCATGAAGATTCTCCTGGGAGCAAAATTTAAGGTGCCTAGCTGATACCCAAATTGGAGAGGACTCCCCAATGGGGAAAATACATCCAAAACCCTGTCCTGTAAGATTAAGGGGTCTGGTCCCCTTCAATGACCAGTGAGGAGGTCCTTCCAGCATACCCTGATAGAAGGTTTGGTGGATAGGTGACCCCAATGCCTTTGAAATCTTGACTCTGGTTGTTCCTTTTGAAAATTTAAAATATTGATTGTAAATAATGCTAGCCCTAACTGCTGATGTGGGCTTATTCCCCCTTTTTGTTTTTGCAATTGGGCCTTTAAGTACTGGTGGTTTCTTTCAATAATAGCTTGTCCTTAGGGATTATATGGGATTCCTATGGTGTGAGTAATATGCAAGTCTGAAAAAAGTTTTGTAAAGTCTGACTAATAAAACAAGGGCCATTATCTGTCTTAATTTGTTTAGGTAACCCTAAGGTGGTAAAGCATTGTAAAAAATGTGATTGTGCACATTTGGCCTTTTCCCCTGTATGTGCAGATGCCCAACATGCTTGAGAGAATGTATCTATGGAAACAAAGACATATTTAAATTTACCAAACAGTGCATAATGAGTAACATCTGTTTGCCATAGCATATTAGGTTTTAACCCTCAGGGATTAACCCCTGGTCCCTGTAAGGGTGGGACTTGGAGAAAGAGTTGACATGATTTGCAGGTTTGAATAATCTTTTTTAAGTGCTTTACAGGGACTTGAGGGAACCTATGGAGTAAGCCACTCCAATTAAGGTGAGTTAAGCCATGTAAATCAGAGGCTTCCTGAACATTAAGAGCCCACATCTCTTGTGAAGCTAATTCATCTCTAAAGCATTGCCCTGTGTTAGGAATCTGGGCAGTCCAGAATGACTCCTTAAATGTTGTAAATATATAGGCTTTTCTCATTCTTCCAATACAGATTTTAGTTCCACCATAAGGGGCGATATAGGATTGCTATCTAATATTATCTGAGCATTTATTACCCCTGGGAGTAAATTTACAAGGATAGACTGTCAGAGAATAAGTTAATAGCCTCTTTATTATCTCTTAATGCCTTTATAACTACCAACAGCTCTTTATGTTGAGCTGATCCTTGGGCAGGCTGGTATTTTTGTTTGTATGGCTGAATCAAATTTCCTGAGGCAAAGGTAGCATAAGCAGGTCCTGTTTTTCCCTCCATCTGTGAATACATATGGGAAATCTGGTATAAGCATTTAACAAAGAGTTTGGGCTCGGCAAGTGGTAAGTGTTGAAGGGGCATGAGCCATTTAGATGGGCCATAATGATAGCTTGTCTTTCCTAGGTATCTTTCTAATGCCAAAGCCAATCGGGGGTGATATTTAGTCAGCCATTCCACATCAGCCAACCTATAGGGAAAGATAGAGTTTGGATCTTTACCATAGTGTCTACATGTCTGCCCACATCCCTTTTTTTTATCATATCTGCTAATTGATCTGTAGGGGTATAAATTCTAGGAGTGTTTTCAGGGACCTGTGGATCCATTGTAGAATTTCTCTAAACTGTGATAGAGCTTCTGTAAAGAGCCCCCTTCCTGAAATCAGCCATAGGGCAATGGGTTTCCCAGGATTATATCTAGCCAATTGAGCATTTCTAAGGCCATCCTGAAACTGTTCAATTATCTGATGGTGACTTTCCTGTAAAGTAATTGAATCTCCACGTTGTCTGCCAGACTAGTAGATTAAAAAGAGGAGCGAGGGTCTCAGTGGAGATCCCCATCCATGGCCTAAACCAATTTGTTTCTCCTAATAATTGTTGTAAACTAGTGATAGTAATATTATTAGGCACATTTATATATTGTCTGAGGGGTGATGCCTGCATAAGTGTCAAATGGGTTCCTAAAACCTTAAAAGGAGGCACCTGTTGGGCTTTATCAGCAGCAATATGTAAGTTTCCCCTTTTAAAATATTTAATCACTTCTTGCATAAGGGATTGTAATTTAGTTGGATCTCTATGTCTGATGATAATATCATCCATATAAACATATATAAGAATATCTTTATTTCCTATCAATGGTTTAATCAGTTTATACAAATAAGTTTGACAAAAAGCTGGACTATTTACCATTCCTTGTGGGAGCACCAACCATTCATATCTTTGATGGGGCCCTGAAAACTTCATAGATGGAACAGAAAAAGCAAACTTTTCACGGTCTGAAGGGTGCAGTAGAATAGAACAAAAACAGTCTTTAAGATCAATGACCAGAAAGGTAAAGTCTGAGGGGATAGCTATCACCCAGGGCATTCCTCTAAGGAGGATGCCCACTAGTTTCATTTGTTTGTTGATCAGTTTTAGATCTTATAACATATACCATTTCCCAGAGGACTTCCCAATAATAAACACTGGTGTATTCCATGCACTCATAGACAGGTGGATATGACCTTGCTTTAATTGCTGATCCTCTATTTCCTTTAGGGCCATCATTTTTTCTTGGGGCAGAGGCCACTGCTTCACCCAGACCAGTTTGCCCAGTTCCCATTCGATCTGGGGGCTGCAAGGGGCAGTGGCCCTTAGAATTGGGGGTGAACCCGAGGAACTTTTGAAGTTTCTCCCCAATAGTTATGAAAGCTAGAAAACTTGTTTTCAGGTACTGTCTCTATTGGCTCAGGAAGCCCAGAAGCTTCCTCATGATCTAAAAGGTCCTCATAGAAAGCCTTGTTATCAGTGGTTAAAATAGCTTGCATCTGTGCAAAGATGTCTTGGCCTAGTAAGTTGGCAGTGAGCCCTGCGACCACAAGGAGCCACACTTCTTTGGAGCCATCAGCATCCCGCCAAGTCACCCATGAGGCTGTTTCCTTCAATTGGGTATTTCCTCTGATGCCCAGAACTTTCGGTCTGGCCTTTAGGCTCCAAGTAGGGGGAATTTCCTCTTTTCTTAGGACTGTACAATCAGCCCCAGTGCCTATAAGGCAATGGAAGCATTTGCCATTGATAAAAATACTCATTTTGTTATGGAGACCCTCCACCAAGGGAACAGTTGTATGAACTTGGAGTTCTCCCTTTTTAGGTTTTCGTAATTCAAGACTTCCATGGGTTTCCTTTTGTGGGTTCCCATTTATTCCTTTTTTGGTTGACGAAGCTGGAGGCTGCCCCTGAATCAGTTTAAAGATTTGACCTCTAGGTCAACTTTAAATCTACAGTTCTTCTTCCAATGGAAGCCTTTACAACATCATGGACATGGAGTGGGGGACCTGTTTCCCCCCACCTCCCTTTGATCTTCTTTATTTTTGTAAGGGCAGTCCCTTTTAAAGTGTCCCATTCATCCACAACAAAAACAAAACCCTTTTATAACTTCCCCATGGGGACTCCCCTGTGGTCCCATCTGGGATCTCATGGTTAGGACTCGAGTCATAGCTTCAGTAATAGCATCTGTCTGTGTTTGAAGGGCAGCTGTAAGTGTCTGGACTTGGTGCCGTTGGGTCCCAATGTCCTGAGAAGCAATAATCCAGGTACTCATAGATCTCTCTTTGAGACCTACAAACGCTATTTTGTGGTCCCTGTTCATCCCTTCTCATACCAATAATTTAGTAAATTGCTTTCTCAGGGGGCCTAGGGGAAGCTTGCACCAAAGGCTTTTTTCAACCTGGTCAATAAATTCGGGAAGAAGCTCACCAGACTTTTGTACGATGCCCGCTATAGGTGCTTCAGAGGGACGTTCGTCTAGTTTATTCCATGCTACCAACTCTATCAAGCGAACCTGATCCTGGTAAGGGGCTCCTATAGCAGCCTGCTGCATCCCAGTGGAAAATTGGTCTGCTGACCCTGACAACATCCTGAAGGTAATTGGAATCGGGGATTGGGCATTTTTATTGCGCTCGGCCTGGACTCTGTATTTAGAAGAGGGATACCATAGCCTCCCAGGGATACCATACTTCAGGGTGACTACTCCCAGGGTTGAGATTAATAGGATAGGCTTGCACCAGATATGTCTCAGCACACGTGGGCTCCAGCTCCGGAATCCCTGCTCTAGCCTGATGGGGGCCAATGCACCTATGCATGGAGTCGGGATTGGTCTTTATGAGACAGGCATATGGCATTGTCTAGATTACTCCCATCCCCTTTTCCCTTGAACAAGGTTAGGTCCAGATAAAGGGGGCCAGGTGTGGCCGCCTCAAGATCCCCATCTTTCCCTAGTGCTTCAGGCAAGATTACAATTTCACTTTTGCTTTCAACCCGGTGTGTCTGGGGTCTCTCCTCACCGAATTTAACCCAGTCCACCTTATCCTCCTCTACTTTTGAGGATGAAAGTCCCTCCTTTTATTTTTCTCCCTGGTCTTCTCTCTGATTTCCATCAACTATTATTTTTGGAGGGGGCTGAAGGGCATCTGAGTGAAAGGACACCTTGAGAGCAGAGATTGTGGGGTAAAACCCTAAAGGTGGTTGCATGTTAAAATGGAGTTCCCTCTTTTTTGCAAAATTTTTTACTCTGGCCCATGTGGTCCAGGAAAAGATATTGGAAGACAGGACCCAAGGGGCCAAATCAAGGACTGTTTGCCAGACCTTATCAGTGCTAGAGTCTGAAATCTCTAAACCACGGCTTTTCAACATGAGTCTCAGCACTTCAAGCACTGGGTCAGGTGTGCTCATTGTGTTACCCATACTGAAGGTCTCACTCATCTTGATATACTGCTTGGCTCCAATCATTCCTGGAAGAAGATGTCCTCACTCAGGGCACCAGATATGCGGGGGTCAGCTCCTGGCTGCCGGAAAGGAGAGAGGTGAGCCCTCCTCCTCCCACGTCCCAGGAGACAATCAGGCATGGCAGGGAGTTAAGTCGAAGCATAAACTCATTTGTTGTATGCAGCACAATAGTTTATGAAGGCAAAAACCGCGAGGCATGAAATGGGCAGCCAATCATATTAAAGGTCAGCACAGCACGGAGGCTTCATTGGCTAGGGTCAGCATTATGGAACTCTTACAAACCAATCAGGGCTCCCTGTGATACAAACAGGGTTATGCCCTGCACACTAGCTCTTAGCACCATCTTATGCTCCATATGCTTGGCTACGCCTTGTTCACTTCCTCCTAGCACCATCTTAGGCCCCATGTGCTCAACTATGCCTTGTTCCTCCCAACTTCATCTTGCCTGAGTCTGCCCAATAGTCCAGCAGAAACCACAGAGGTCTGCACTTCTGGCCCTACTGGGCCAAGCCTGGGAAATCTGAGAGTAAAGCAAGAAGGAAATAGAAGTAATTCAGTATTATGCCCTAAGTTACCCTTGGACCTCCACAGAGACACACAGTGCCCTCTGATAGTTTCTCTCTCTCTCTTTCTCTCTCTCTCTCTCTCAATAATTTTAAAAAAGAATGAAGCTATCATACAACCAAGTTTTGATCACTTTCCTATAGTTTCCTTATTCTAAACTAAAATATGTCCCTTCATTTAAATATGATATAACAAAAGTGATTGTAAGTCCAAACTATCAATCCAAAGTCACACTTTTTAAAAAATAAAAATCTTAGAAATTGTTTTAGATTTGATGACAATGTGGTCAAATGGAACAGAGTAGATTGTATGACTTAAACATGGCCACCTAACTTTGCATTAAAGAATTCACTTTTATGTTAACTTGAAGACAGAAGTAGTAGTAAAAAGGACTATTAAAAATATGGCACCTGAAGTACTACAAATCTAGTAAATATTACCTTGGGATAATTCACATCTAAAAGCAAGAAAGTTTCAATGTTTCTGTAAAAAGTGTGCTTCATTATGTTTTGTTTTTTGGCTAAATTGAAAGAAATATATATCTTTTATATTTTTGTCAAGTTCTTCTCATTAGAAATATATTTCATTCTCAAATAAAATATTTGATTTTTAATACATCTCTTTTGTGTTTTGAGTGACTGTGGATATGGAAGGAATAGATGAAGCAAAGTAAAGAGAGGAAAGATGGATTGAGGGAAGAAGGTATGGAGAAGGATGAAGAAAGGAAAAGAAGAGGAAAGGAAAGAGGGAGGAAGGAAGGAAAGAAGGAAGAAAAGGAAGGAAGGAAGAAAGGAGAAAGCCTGATTCTGCTTAATAACTAACTGAATAATAAGAAAATCTTGTATGTCTGTTATAAGAAGTGTGTGGGTGGAAAGTGTGTGTGTACATGTGTGTATTTCTCTGTGTGTATGTGTGTGCGTGCATGTGTATGTATGTATATGTGCTTTTCCAAATTCAGAGAAGAAAAATTGATCAAGCAAACATAAAGAATAGCGTGAGACAGTATTTTGAAAACAGAAGCTCTTGAGAAATATTTTTTATTTTTAAAATAGGGTAACTATTTGCCAAATGTTTAAGTTGGGTGACTGCTACAATATTTAAATTTTTGTATGAAATTAGCAGTCTTTTGGCAAAAAAAATTGACATAAGACAACTGCCAGATTAAAATGCATACACTCAATCTGTCCTTGAGCTTACCATTTATCCCTTCCTCCTCTTTGTTTTTACCCCTGTTCTTTCTTGTTCATTTAATCATAGAAATGAAGTGCCTTTTTATCATCATATGTGGAAATAAACCCTGAATGTGTAAAATCTCAACAAAATGATTAATCACAGACCACTCTGGGTTTATTAAAAACGTTCTGGTATAATTTTTTTGATCTAGGATAATATATTTCTTGCTTACAGAGAACCAAAATAGCTAAGAAGGAACATATGTTCAAGCATCATTTTTAGATGTCCACATTAGGCACATTCATTTACTAATTTTCTAATTAAATATAAGAATATTGTAAAAAATAGCTCTTATAAGTTAAATTTGGTTCTTTCTAAAAGCACATAGAGGAATGTTAGAACAATTTGATCTTTTTGAGTACATTTTCTTGACCTGCAGGATGAATATTCTATTATACACACACATAAGAACTATCACAGAAACTTTCCTATATTCACATACATACATTTATGCTTTAAGAATTAATGTTAAACATATGTTCTATAAAGTAAACCCCGCATTTTAACAATGTATCTGAATCATTTTTTGTTATGTTGCTAGATTTTTGGATTGTTTTTACATTGATTTATTTTCCACCTTGTATTTATACCATGCTGTAATATATATTTGATAATAAATTCCTCCATTTTAGAATGTCCTTCTGTAAAAAACAAGGAAACACACACTAACACACTCATACATCCTGATGTTCCATGTCATTATGGGAGAATGGAACCTTACTGGATGAAGAGTTGTCACTGAATTTTCAATTTTACAGGTCTTCATTTTTATTAATTTGTTTGCCAGTTTACTGGGTAGGATTTTTTTAATTTTTGCACTATTGGAAATGAATTTTATATGTTAAAGGGCCATAATGAATGAAATAGGAAATCATCAGATTTCTGTCCCATTTAGGAATAATCACTCCACCATCAATTCTGCTCTGCATATTGGCCATTTGCAGATTTCTGCATTAGCCACCAGCTGTTGCACATGAGAGATGAACAGCAAAATCACATCTTCTGGTCACAACACACGATCTCCTTGCAGCTGTGGCTGTCATCCCAGGAACTGCACAAGATTGATCCAACAACATTTCATCAAATGTGGGGACAGGACTCACAAGACATTTCCCTTCCCTAAGGCAATATTGACAATTAAGGGTTATTGGGGGATTAATTTCATTTTCTTTCATATTGTAAGAATTCTCTTTGTAGGGTATTCAAGACTGTATAAATGCAGTAAAAACTAAATGAGTATTAACAAGCAAGCATGAATGCAATGATTCATTGCTATCTTGTTTCTTACTTTAGATTAGATGTGACAGCTGCTTCAAACTGTGACCCTATAAATTCTCAACATTAATAATCCCTAAACATGGAATTGTGAGGTTATTAAACTACTTCTCTCCTAACCTTGTTTGGTCAGGTAAGGTGTTTTGTTGCAGCCACAGGTAATGAAACTAGAACAAAAACAATTGGTATTAGGAGTGGGGACATTGTTGTGATAAGTCTGAGCATTTATGCATTTGGAGCAGTTTGCAGGCATAATGGGGAAAAATATGGATCTCTGATATAGAAAAGCAATTAGATATTATTAACAAGTGTTTCATGGGACATTCAGATAGGAGTTTGGGAGATTTTAGAAGAAATACAAACAGAGTTGTCAATCATGAGACTTCAGTGGATAAAGAAGACTTTGGGTCATTCACATCATGAAAATTTGACTTCATTCTATACATATATTGAAACCTTGAGTGAATTTTAACTTGAAGATAATAGAATAGTATATAGGATAGGGGAAGTTACAAGGCAGTAGAGTTTTTAAACTGGTGCTTATAAAGCAGCTATAGCTCCTAAGAAGTTCGATACCAGTAATGTGAAGCATCCTAGGCTACACAAGGAGGGAAATACCATTTAAAGCACCACCATTTTGAGTCTCCATTTTCTAAAAATCTGTATTCCTTTATAGAAGAAACTTTAAGATGAATGGATTTACTGTTCCTCAAAGGTGGCTGCATAGGAAAATATTTATTCAGCACACAGAAGTTGATACAGCTGTGCTCCAAAGGATTTGGTCTACATTTTGAGTTGAGAGCAAAGCATGGTAACATCATTTGAAAGCAAAGATGAAAGATTCAGGGTTTTGTAGAGAGAAGCTAAGTCCTAACATATATGTGACATAGTTCAGTTCCCTGCAGTGAGGCCCTGAAAAGACTTATGAAAGTGAAGCCTGAAAGTTTTTAAAGTTAAGGTGCCGTTCTCAAGGTCCATTGGACATACACTGACGAAGAATGCAAAGCACGAGGAGAAAAACTGTGAGAACTATAGATAACACAGCTGAGTAGTGAAAATGCCCAATATATTTGAGTCACACTTTGTTTCATTATGAACCTCAGATGTTTGACAATGAACTTCAGGATTTGGTACTAGTAGCCATTCTGGATTTTAGTTGTTTTTAATTTATTAATTATTAATTTGATTTATTAATTACTAATTCTTCTATTTTGAGACAGGAATGTTCAAGCTCTGCTATTACTATTTGGAAATAGGCAAATTATTTTAAGCTCACAGTTAAGAGATTTTACACTTTTAAAGTTTTGGAAGTATTAAAGATTATGAGTACTTTTCAAGTTAGATTGTGAGAACTTTTACCTTTTTTGATTATCTTTTATATCATAAAATGAACTTTATGCTTTGTGGACCAGGTGTAGTAACATTGTGACTTAAAAGTAATTAGTGTTTTCTTCCCCTCCACTCCCCGCCAGGACACGCAAGAGCGGTCCAGCAGGGCCTCACCACACCTCTACCCAGGTAAGCTCGGTCTCCGCCCACCCCCAGAGCCCCAGGCCGCCCAAATGGACCCAGCTCCTCCCACCATCCAGCCAGAGCCTCGTGCGCAGGGCCTGGGAGGAGGAGAGGGCACCCCCTCTGCAACCGGCCCCACCCTCAGGTGCCCGGGGTTTAAATAGCGCCACGCCGACGCCCCATCCCCCCTTCCCCTCCACTCCGCCTCCCAGGACTGGCCTCACCAGGCCACAATCTAGGTAAACTCGGTCCCCGGCCACCCCCAGAGCTCCAGAGAAGATCTTAAGAGTTAAAACGACAATGCCAAAGTCAAAGTGCAAATCCATGAGAAGCAACACTCAAGTAAACAAATCTCCCACTGAAGGAATTAATCCCATAATGTTAGACTCCAACCAGCACAAACCCATGGAAAATGGCCAAGAAAGCCTGACTCAGGATAACGACCTTCAAAATATGAACATTACCATGTTCAATACTATGAAAGAGGAAATCCGGGAGGATTTAAATAATAGAATCAATCTCTTTGAGGAGGAACACAACAGACACATGGAGGAGTTGAGAAAAACAGTGCAAGAATCAAAAACTGGCATAGAGCAGTTAAAGCAGACTCAAGCAGAGTTTAAAACTGAGCTAAAAGACAAGTTATCTTCAACCCAGAACTCCACAGAGAGTCTTATCAGCAGAACTAACAAAGCCAAAAACAGACTTTCAGATCTTGAAGATAAAGTGGGAGTATTAACCAGCTCAATGGAAGAGATTGTTAAAGCCAAAAAGATGCTTGAGAGAAATATCCAGGAGATATGGGACACCCTGAAGAAGCCCAGCATGCGTATTCATGGAATACCAGAGTAAGAATCTCAAAATACCACCCCTGAGGAAATTTTTCAAACGATCATCAAGGAAAACTTTCCTCATCTAAAAAAAGAGAGGCCCATCCATATACAAGAGGCATTCCGAACCCCAAACAGATATGACCAAAACAGAAGCTCGCCATGGCAAATAATAGTCAAAACACTCCACATTCAAGATAAAGAACTGGTGCTGAGAGCTTCAAGGGAGAAAAAACAAGTCACTTTTAAAGGTAAACCTATTAAAATAACAAATGACTTCTCAATGGAAACACTAAAAGCAAGAAGAGCTTGGAGAGACATATTTCAAGTATTGAATGAGCAAAAATGTCAACCCAGGCTGATTTACCCTGCAAAACTATCAGTCATGATCGAGGGAGAAAGAAAAATCTTCCAGGACAAAGACAACTTGAAGAGATACATGTCCACCAAACCAGGCCTTCAAAAAATGCTAGAAATGATACTCAAGTGTGAAGAAAAAAACAGGCATATCCACGAGAACAGAAGACAAGTATAACACCATTAAAAGCAAAGCAATATACTTATAAAAACTACTAAACATAATGTCTGGAATCAAAAATAGTTTATCCATTATAACATTAAATGTTAATGGAATTAACTCACCGATCAAGAGACACAGATTACAAATTTGGATTAAAAACCACAATCCATCAATCTGCTGCCTGCAGGAAACCCATCTCACCACAAAAGATAGGCATGCCCTAAAAATAAAAGGCTGGTCAAAAATTCTACAAGCTAATGGAAGCAGAAAACAGGCAGGCGTAGCCATTATGATATCAGACAAAGACTTCAAACCAAAGAAAATTATAAGAGACACGGATGGATACTACATTTTAGTCACAGGTACAATTCACCAGGAAGACTTCACAATCCTGAACATTTATGCACCCAATACGGGCCCCTCCACATTCATTAAGAAAACCCTACAGCGCCTAAAGCAAGAAATCAACCCCCAAACGATAATTCTTGGGGACTTCAACACTGCCCTCTCAACAGGGGATAGATCAACAGGTCAAAAGCTTAACAGAGACACTTTGGACCTTAATCAAACCCTGAAAGAAATGGACCTTACAGATCTCTATCGAACTTTTCACCCACGCACCAAAGAATACACATTTTTCTCAGCTGCACACGGAACTTTCTCCAAAATAGATCAAATACTGGGCCACAAAACGAATCTACACATGTACAAAAAATTTGAAATTCTAACCTGGGCCCTGTCAGACCACCATGGCCTAAAGCTGGACATCCACAACACAACAAACAAGAGGAAATACACTAACTCCTGGAAACTTAACAATATGATGCTGAATGAGAACTGGATTCAGGAAGAAATTAAAAAGGAAATTCAAGATTTCCTGAAAGTGAACGATAATGAAATATAACTTACCAAAACATCTGGGACACAATGAAAGCTGTTCTAAGAGGTAAGTTCATAGCTCTTAATGCCTACATCAAAAAAATGGAAACATCAGAAATAAACAACTTAACAATGCAGCTTAAAGCTTTAGAGAAACGAGAGCAATCTGATCCCAAAAGTAGTAGAAGAGAGGAGATTAGCAAAATAAGGGGAGAAATATCTGAAATCGAGATTAAGAAAAACGATAGAAAAAATCAACCAGTCAAAAAGCTGGTTCTTTGAAAAAATCAATAAGATTGATACACCCCTAGCTAAATTAACCAAAAGCAAGAGAGAGAAAACCCAAATTAACAGAATTAGAAATGAACATGGAGTTATCACTACTGATACCCAAGAAATCCAGAGAATTTTAACATCATATTTCAAAAAATTATACTCTGTGAAATTTTACATCACAAAAGAGATGGATGAATTTCTAAGTAAACACAACTTACCTAAATTGAATCAAGAAGTTGTGAATTATTTAAATAGTCCTATAACATATAAGGAAATTGAAGAAGTAATCTCAAATCTTCCCACCAAAAAATGTCCTGGACCAGATGGATTCAGCACAGAGTTCTACCAGACATTTAAGGAGTTAATAACACTAATACTCCTTAAACTGTTCCATCAAATAGCAAAGGAAGGAACACTACCAAATTCCTTCTATGAAGCTAATATCGTTTTAATCCCAAAACCTAATAAAGATTCACTTAAAAAAGAAAACTAGAGGCCGATCTCTCTGATGAACACAGATGCAAAGATTCTCAACAAAGTCTTAGCAAATCGGATTCAAAAATACATAAAAAAGATCATTCACGGGGACCAAGTAGGCTTCATCCCTGGCATACAAGGTTGGTTCAACATACGCAAATCAATAAATGTAATTCATCAAGTAAACCAGTCCAAAGTCCAAGACCACCTGATACTCTCGATAGATGCAGAAAAAGCTTTTGACAAGATCCAACAACATTTTATGATCAAAACACTAGAGACAGTTCTAATGGAAGGAACCTTTATCAATATAATAAACGCTGTATACAACAAGCCCACAGCAAGGATTATGCTCAATGGGGAACAATTAAGTAATTGTAATTAAGTAATTCAATGATGCTGAATGAGAACTGGATTAAGTAATTGAATTCCCACTTCGATCAGGAACTAGACAAGGCTGTCCACTCTCACCACTTCTATTCAATATTGTACTTGAAGTCTTAGCTGAAGCCATAAGACAAGAAAGGGACATAAGGGGGATTCAAATCGGCAAGGGAAGAAGTCAAGGTATCCCTATTTGCAGATGACATGATCTTATACCTGAGTGATCCCAAAAACTCCACCAGGAAGCTCCTGGAACTAATTGAGAAGTTCAGCAGGGTGGCAGGATACAAAATAAATGTGCAAAAATCAGAGGCCTTCCTATATGCCCAGAATGAAAGAAGTGAAAAAGCCTTGAGAGAAACAATCCCATTTACTATAGCCCCTAAAAAAATGAAATACCTTGGTATAAACCTAACCAAGGAAGTAAAAGACCTTTACAATGAATACTTTAAAACCCTAAAGAAAGAAATAGCAGAAGACACCAGAAGGTGGAAAGACCTCCCTTGTTCCTGGATTGGCAGAATCAACATCATAAAAATGACCATCCTACCAAAGGCAATATACAGATTCAATGCTATACCAATCAAAATCCCAAAGCAATTCTTCAAAGAAGTTGACCAAACAATCTCAAAGTTCATATGGCGGCACAAAAGACCCAGGATAGCAAAGACAATCCTGAGTAACGAAAACACTGCTGGAGGTAATACCATACCAAACCTAAGTCTGTACTACAAATCCATGGTTATAAAGACAGCCTGGTACTGGCTCCAAAATAGACACTCAGATGAAAGGATAAGGATTGAAGACCCAGACATAGGCCCACAATATTACAGCCATTTGGTCTTTGACAAAGGGGCCCAAAGAATCCAATGGAAAAAGAACAGCATCTTCAACAAATGGTGCTAGCAAAACTGGATCTCCACATGCAGAAGATTAAAGCTGGACCCGTACTTGTCACCATGTACAAGAACTTAATTCCAAATGGATCAAGGACCTTGATATCAGGCCAGAGACTATAAAAACCATAGTTGAAAGGATAGGGAACTCCCTTGAGCTGATTGGGCTAGGCCAACATTTCCTAAACAGACATCCAATGGCACAGTCACTGCTACCAACTCTCAACAGTTGGGATCTTGTGAAATTAAAGAGCTTCTGTTCAGATAAAGAGATTGTAACATGAGCTCAAAGGCAACCAACAGAATGGGAGAAAATCTTCACTAACCACACATCTGATAGAACTCTGCTGTCCAGAGTGCACCAAGAACTTAGAAAACTAAACACCAAGGAAACCAATGGCCCAATTAAAAAATGGGCCCTGGATCTTAAAAGAAACGTTACCAGGGATGAAATTAAAATGTCTAATAAATATCTTAAAAAATACTCCACTTCCTTAGCCATCAGGGAAATGCAAATCAAAACTTCCCTGAGATATCATCTCACCCCGGGAAGGATGGCAAAAATCCACAATACAAACAACAACAAATGCTGGAGTTGTGTGGAGAGAGAGGAACTCTCCTACATTGCTGGTGGAAATGCAGGCTCATACAGCCACTCTGGCAAGCCGTCTGGAGATTCCTAAAGAAATTAAAGATTGAAATGCCAGATGACCCTGCTATTCCACTTTTGGGAATAACCCCCCCATACAGCAGAGGTTCACCTCGATAGCACAAGCACGACCATGTTCATAGCAGCACTGTTTACAATAGCAAAGTCATGGAATCAACCCAAATGTCCAATAGTTGATGAGTGGATAAGGAAACTGTGGTAAATCTATACAATGTAGTACTACTCAGCCATCAAAAATGATGAATTACTGGAATTTGCCGGGAAATGGATGGAATTGGAAACAATTATTTTAAGTGAAGTATTCAAGACCCAGAAAATTAAGCGCCGTATGTACTCCCTAATAGGTGGCTCCTGGTACCAAACTCACCCAGCCCACCTAGAGATAGTAATTGCAAGGATTATGAACAGGAGGGATGGGGTAGGAGGGCCACACCAGAAACAAGGAGAGAAGGGACCATGTTACAGCAGAGAAAATAGGCCTCCATCAAGGACTCAAATAAGTAATGAGACATCTGATTAAGTTCACAGACTTTTGTTCCTAATCATTTACTACTGAGGGGGTATGATCTCACCAGAAGAGGAGGGCATATAGTCTGGCAGATAAAAAGTAACCATTATGCAAATTGGTGATAGACCCCTCCCTCACTGTGGTTTCCCACTTTTATTACATCTACCTTTGAATGTGCTTTTATCACAAGACTCTAGTTTAACAACTTTTTGTCTCTGGCCAGGGGGTAACATACAATGCCCACCAGGATGGAGTGAAGGGCATTGCAGGAGCAGCAAAACTGCAAAAGAAAATCAACAAACCACAATCCAGAACTTCAGAGACTCTACATCAACCACCTAGAACTAGGCCAGACTAATCACTCCCCATCCTGAAGCTCAGGGAAATTTGCGGAAGAGGGGGCAGTAAGAGTGTAAGAGCAAAAGGGTGGGAGGAGCAATGATATGTAAGATACTCCATACAAGTTAGGGCTGAAGCAATCATAATTGGACTTTACATGCCCTGCGCATTGTCCAACACACTATTGACCTCACAAGGTCTAGCATCTGCTAAAAGCACCAAGATCCTTGGAGGCAAGGGATTGGCAGCTACAGCAGTGTTCCTATACCTAAGGGGAACACGGGAAAGGGTTCAGGGAAATGCCACTGGGTCCTTGTATGTCATCGGAGAGGAGGGCCCAGAGGAAAATCAGGCATGCCCAAGAAAGGACTCTCTGAGAATTGGGGCGGGAGGCACTGGGGATGGGAAGGAAGCGGGGTGGTAGCAGGGGGTACGGGAGGAGGAGGAAGGAGGGAGGGAACTGATGTACCTATTAAGTTTGTATGAGCTGAAATAATAATAAAAACTGTATTAATAAGAAAAGTGATTAGTTTTTGATCACAAGGGACATAGTGTAATTGTTTAATTTGTCAACTCTCCTCCACTCCCAAGCAGAAAGGTCTTTAGAATATTATCTTCACTGCTTAAATTGAGATGAGAAGACACTCCATTTGTGAGTATGGAATGCTGTAGTGGGGAATCCAATGTTATACAAATAAAGAAACTTAGATAAGTACCATCAAGCAACCAAGAAGACATTCACAAATTGATTAATTGTGCCTACTTTTGCTATGGATTTTATAATCATCACTGCAAACTCTTGGCACTTAAATTTTTCTGTAATGATGAGGTATAATATAGAAAACTAAGCAAATTAAATACCTTTTCTATAAGTTTTTTTGATCAGATATTTTTAAAATATTTTATTTATTTAATGTGTGTGTGAGAGACAAAAGGGTGGGCACTGTGTGTTGCTGTGTAGGACCAACACTTACTTCAGGAATCAACCTGGAGTGTTTTCCTTATGCTTTGCTCTGGAATTTCCCAGGCTCTGCCCACCAGGGCCTGAAGTGGTGGCCACTGCCCTTTCTGCCTGGAGTATTCACATGGGACCTGAGATTTGAACTCAGGACCTTTTGCTTTAGAAGCAATTAAATATTAATAACTAGAGCTTCATGAGCCATCTCTCTAGCCCTGGATCAGATATTTTGTTGTAGCAATATATAATGAAGCTAGAACTTGCTTTATATATGTGATTAAACTATTTGTTTCATGTCTGATAAATTCATAATAATTCATACTTCTTTCAGTCAATATTCTTAGCATGATTGAATCACATACATTAGAGATTATTACTGTTGATAGAGACATTTTAGGAAAATATAGTGATCTGCTTCTAATCCTTGACTACTATTATTATTAAAGGTATACAGTATAAAGGCATCTTGTTTCAATTACTAGATACTAATAAAATCTTAACTAGACTCTCAAACATAAATGTTTTACTATAATTTGCAAAGCAGAATTGTACCAAGTACTCTGAAGTATGAAAGAACTTTCCACTGTTCTTCAAAGCTATTGTTAAAATCACCACAAACACTAAAATCACACATAGATACATTTTAAATTTACTGGAGATCTTTTATCTTCTAGTGTCTTCTATTTCTTTCTTAAGAATTTTAATTATTTTATTGTAGAGGCTTTTTATTTCTTTAGTTCATTTTTTCCTGGATTGCATGATTAAATTAAAACTAATTGATTTTTTTCTATAGAAAAACTATTAATGGGATTGAAGACAAATTTCAGTGGGCAACTGCAAGGTCCTGGTTTCCGTTCCCATCACTGGAAAAAAAGAAGAAAAACTTCTGTGTTTATTTTAATATCAAAAGAGTTTGCATGAAATTAGAAATCAAAGGAAACAAACTATAGTCTCTACAGTATAGAATGAGAAAAATCTTTGTTCATTATATATAGAACATCAGTTTAATGCCCAGCATGTAACTCAGTAAGTAATAAATACCATAAAACATAACTTGTACAATCAATAAATGGGGTAATGAAGTGAACAGACAGTTCTTATAAGGTGAAGTACAAAGGCCCATGAATATACAAACATTAAAGCACATACTGTGTCATCAGGGAATTAGAAATTAAAACTGTAATTAATTCCCTTCTCATCCTAGTCAGAATTTCCTATACATAACTAGTTAAAGATAGGCATAGATGAATAGCATCATTGTTGTTAATTATCTAAAATTAAATTCAGTGAAATTGTGTAGTATATGTTATAACAGAAAATACTGTAATTGATAAAAGAACACTGCAGAACAGTATTTCTTCTGTGAAAAGGGATTAGTATCTATAGCATAACATCTTTCAGTGGAGAGGCAGAAGATAATTTGCTTTAATTTGAAAGAATTTATTATTAAAAATTCAAGAATTAGAGCTGGGACCTGAGTTTGAGGTATGAATGCAGCATTAATTTAGTGTACAATTTCTTATGTATTTTGAATTACGGGAATACCTTGTTTATTCAAAATTAAATTTAATGCAAAAAAGTTGCTTGTTACACAGACACTTGATTAAAATATGCAGATTTTATATTTAAATTTATGCAAAATGCTAAAAATTTGCCATTTTTCAACATTGATCTGTGCATCATCAAAGGTACTCTGTTGTCTATAGTGATTCATGCAGTGCAATAATTGAGAAGTTAACATATTAATTGACGCCTGACCTCTATGTCTTTTAAAACATTTGGAGCTAAGTTGGGTTATCTTGACAGGCATTGAAATGAAGGGAATCTTTTCTGATTTACTGTCGTCGAAGACATTCAGAACCTAATGAAGAAAAAGAATATTAGAAGTCATTCTACTTGTAATTGCCTTATAAAGTAAATGCTGTAACTACCAATAATGATACCAAAAGCATCATTACAATGGCTATTTCACGTTAGGATCCATAGAGTTGCTTCAGATAGAAGTGGAGTGGCACATGATGCTATGTAAGCAAATACTGATCCATTTATTTGTTAATCATTGGACTAATATATCTGGAGGTTTTTTTTGTCATTTCGTGACTAATTGAAAATTAACAAAATCATCATCTTGGTTATTAGGATGTTATTTTGATCACTTAATTAAGCTGAAAGATCAGATTATTGATGATGTATTTTTTTCTTAGTTTAAAATCTAAATGAACTTGAGGACATGAAATTGGTGAGAAGTATCTTTGGTGACTGATGGTGTATGAAGGGAGCTTCAAATGACATGCTTATAAAGTTTTTTTTTTTGTATGTTCCAAATTTGTCAACCAAACAAAGAAATGTTGAAAAGTCATTGGTAAATCTGATGTAGGCGTTATCAGTCTTTTGAGTGTGAATAAGTCTTCACACCATTAGTAAAGTGACAGAATTAATTTTTGAGAAAATGTCTGTCAAATGTCCAAGTTGGAATGATCATAGTTTCTCCGTTACCACATTCTTTAACTATGCAATAGTGTTCTGGGAAGAAAAGCATCTACTTTCACAGATCACACTGCAATGAAATAAATGTTTTTTTTTTTTTTTCCTGAGGCAGCTATTATATTTTAGTGTAGATGAAAATACTTTACATGCTTCTCAATTTGTCAAACAGGTAAGAAGATCTATATTCCAAATTAGATTTCATTGCTCCATCAAATAAGTTAAGAGAATCTCTCTCTCTCTCTCTTTTCTCCCCCTCCTCCTCGCCCTCTCTCCTTCCCTCTCGGTCTCTCTCCCTTTCTTTCTCTCCCTCTCTAGTTCACTTTCATTCTCTCTTTTCTCAGTGTGCTGGTCTGAAAAAAAGAAGATAGCATTCACAATGTGACTACTCGCTGATACACTGATTCCAATGAAACACTAGAATTGAACACAACAATGTACTTATAACCTCAGCACACATCAACAGTGTTGCTCCAGGATAAACCATGAACCATTTAACTCCATTGCGTTTGTTACCAAACATTACCAAATTCAATGTCCTTAGGAAAATCCAAGCCCACCAGGAAATAATAATTAATTTGTTTATAGAGAACGACTCAGCAAGTTAGAGTTTAAAAGCCCTTGTATTTGCATATAAATCTGAAATTCTATGATTTTTCTGAATTGTTGGCAATGGCACTTCTGTGTTGTCTTTTTAGATTCCTCAAACAGGAGGCACTGAGTAAATGGCAATTGTATATGTTTTATTGTGTTTGTTTTTAGTAGTTGCTGTTTCAGATGTTTGGGGATTTGAAATATTTTGTGCTGCTCTTCAGTCAACACAATATCATAATTAAATCTGAAATGTCTGAGTACTTACCCAACTTAAAAAGCTATAACAAGATGCTATTATGGGGTCCTGTTCTATCATTCAGTGGCAGAATATTTACATAACCTTCATGAGGCTCTGGATTCAATCATTAAGTCCTGAAAAAAACAACTCATGTGCATATTCAAAATGTTAGTTTTTTCTTCTTTTGATTATCAAAGATTGGTAATCTTTAATTTGTATTACATCATAAATAATGCAATGATATTTTTAAGATTAAAAATTCTGTTGTCAGAAACAATGATAAACTAAGGTACTGACATTTGTAATCACAAAGAAAAGAATATATTTCTAAAAACTTATACCTATATATTTCTTTTATAAATGAGGGATATGTCTCTAATATTTCATTATCTTTTTCAGCAACCTCACATACATAGGTTATAGTACTGTATAGATTAAATAACTCTTTTAGTCTCCCCATGTTAAATTAATGAACAACCATTAAATATAAGGTAAAAAAAATTGGATTCTTTTAAGTATAATAATACTAAAATAACAAATGTCTTAGTCAAATCAAGAAGATGTTAAATATTGGATTATCTCCTTTGAGATTAAATAGATACATAGATAATAGAATAAGTGTAATTTTTAAATTATGATTTTGGAAAAAAGATAGGCAATCAGGACAAGTATAACCAAAGTTAAGGAACAAGAGTAGAGTATAAGTTTGTAATCTCGAAAAATGTACCTACTTAAATATACATTAAAACTATACCTCAAACTTTTATCTTAGAAAAATCTTAAAAACACATTTATCCATAGATGGACATATAGACTGATTCCTTTTCCTGAATATTACTGATAAGCAATAACGAGTTTGGATGATCAGGAATTTCTGTCATAAGTTTTGGGAATTTCTATCATAAGGTTCTTTGAGAAGTTTCTGTGTCCAGTGTTAATTCTATTTCTAGTTTTTTTGTTGTTTTTTTTTAAAGAACCTTCACGGGCTGGAGAGGTGGCTCAGGGGTTAAGCCTCTGCCTTGCAGGCGGAAGGTCCTGAGTTCGTATCCCAGATCCCACGTATAGACGCCAGGCGGAAGTGGGGGCGGCCTGCGCTTCTGGTCCTGGTAGGGCGGAGCCTGTGAATCCCGGGGCAGAAGGAGGTGGAGGCGTCCATGGTGGTTCGCGAATTCGTCCGTGGTTCTACACACACGCACATGCGCACAGTTGAATAAATAATAAAAAAAAATTGTTAAAGAACCTTCACACTTATTCCCATAATGGTTGCACCAGTTTTTTATATTACCACTGATATTTTTCGACAACCTTGATAGCATTTGTTGCCTTTTGTTCTTTTTATTAAAAGACATTCATTTGAGGGAGACATGCATGCCATATTTCATGGGTAGAGGGCAGAGGATGAAAGTTGACTTGCTGTGTTTACCATGTGGGCTTTCAGGTTTTGAACTCAGATCCTCAGGTTTGCACGCAGACTTCTTACTTGAGCTATCTCACTGGCCCCATCTTTTGTTTTTGGTGGTAACCACTCATTTTAAAAACGTGACTGTAATAGAATGATTGACTAAAAAACAGGATTTCTTTCATTATAATAACTTCTTTCATTCTATATATGCTCTACATATTGCCATATATATGTCATTCACTCAACTGTCCTGAGAGTGTTAACACTGTTCCACTTAGCTTAATAAAGAAAATAATTAGCTTTACAAAATGAACTTCTCAACACTCACATGACAAGGACTGCAAACACTCTTCTTTGGTTTTTCTTAGTTATTTTTTAAATATATGAATAAAATTTTTGTCACTCTAACATGTGTTTCAACATTAACAAAAAAAGGTATCTTTTTTTCTCTAGAAAAATCATGTCTACACTCATGTAATTTATGAAAAAACAAACAAACAAGGGTAGGGCCAGTAAGATAATTTATCAGGTATGGCACTTATAGACAAACTTGGCATCCTGATTTCATTCTGATGGGGGTTGGAGAGACATGGTGGGAATGCCTTTGAGACATGCCTTTGACAGTCCTGCTCTCCTCTCCACCCATGCATCATGGCATGCACTTGTGTCTTATCAATTAAAAAATTGAAAAAATGGGGGCTGGAGAGGTGGTTCAGGGGTTAAGCCTCTGCCTTGCAGGTGGAAGGTCCTGAGTTCGCATCCTAGTGGAGGCGGTCCATGGGGGTTCCCGAATTCACCTGTGGTTCTACACACACACACACACACACACACACACACACACACACACACACACAAATGAATACAATGAATAAAAAATATTAAAATTTTTTAAAAATTGAAAAAATGTATAAATAGTTCATTTTATAGAATTATTTTTAATCAATTTCCTGAGACAAATATCTATTTCAAAATGAATTGTTATCTCAAGAAGATTTTATAAACACGAGAGAAAAAAGGATGAAACAATGACAAGAATGATAAAAATAATGACAGAGTAGAAACAAACTTCAAATTAAAATGAAGATCCTTTCAAAACCTATATGAGAGTCTCGAGAATGATTATGGGGTAAATATATTTTGCATAATGAAATGTATGACTAAAAAGTTTAAATGCATTTTATATTTTATTACTGGAGAAATAATTAATTCACAGTTGACAGATAGCACCTACTGATAAGAGGTTGGGCCTCAGTCACAGTTCAGTAGATTAAGGAGTGTACATGAATCTGATACTATCTCTTAAGCAAGTTTTTCTCCTATACACCATCACCTCTTCTTTTCAGCTCCCCTTCTTTCTCCATGTTAGAGCAAGGCAGAAATTCAGAGAATCATATTTCACACTACAAAGAAGGTTTACAGATGATTTCATAATACAGAAAATAAATCTTATGACTGTACACTGTTTTTTGGTGGACTTTGAAGTTGACAGAACTTAAAGGCCCTGGCGATCTGCTGGACACATTGAGAAAATGAGTTTAGAATAGGAGTCCATAAAGCAAGAAAAGGTAATCGAAGGAAAGAAAGAAATGAACAGAAAACACACTCCTTCACATCAACCTCACACTGGCTCCTTCTTTATATTCCTAATGGTTGAACTAAAATGGGTTCATTTTCAATAAAATTCATATTAGCACAGTAATTCTTTGCATTTCTTCAGCTGCAAATACTTTAGTAGAGGTATGTGGCAAATGAAATATAGGATGACTTGCTTTCCTTTGTTGCAGGTTAATTAATATTCTTCCCACCCTATACCCTGTTGTACATGATTTTTAAATCCTAGAACATAAAGCAATATACTAATCTTCCATGCTATTGTAGAAAAACAGTTTTACAAGGCACAAAAAGCATAAATAACCCCCCCAAAAACACAAGTTATGTAAAATTCAGGCAATGATGTTTTATTAAATCCCATAAAGTAAATGTGTTCAATATTAGGTATCTACATTTGTCCAAGAATAAATTCCCTTTGCCTCCTTAGAGATAAATATCCCAAATGCTAGGGTCCTAAATCCTATATGCTAGTCATAGAAGACAAATTTTTATGATTTTTTGACACATTTGTACTGCTAGACTTCACTAAAGCGTATGAAGCACACATGTTACTGTGACAGCAAAGAAATGAAAATTATGCACTATATATATTTTCCAGTGGCATCTTTGTAGACCTTGCCAGTATCCGAGCTGTTAGAACATGGTTGAATGTCAATTTTGTGCAAGAATCTTAAAGCAGGTTTATTATAGTGCTGAATATATCTCATCATAAATTTTACTGTGCAGAAAAAGCAAACTTTCTCCAAACATGAAATTTTATAAACACTCATTAATTGTTCAATATAGCATGGCTTTTTGAATTCTACACATTTTATTAGTGCTGATATAGCATTTCAGTGACATTCTTCTCAAATGAGAAATTATTGTGATTTGCAGTAAGCAGTTTTAGTAGTAATCTCTTTCATCTGTTTGCTTTAAAAAATTCTGGATTAAAACTATAATGTGCTTGGTTTGTATATGATTTAGGGTCTTATAAAAAGTTAAGTTTAGCAAAAAGTTTTATAGATAGTATTCACATTCCTCCATTTGTTTGATCCTTCAATCGAAATGTTCTCAGTTGTTTGTCATGAATGAAATTAAAATAATCATTAAATCTTCCTGTATTTGAAAGAGAGTAATATGAGAATATTTTCAATTCTTTTAACTCAATATGAATATTCAAATTTTAATTTTAATAATAATAAATATTCACTACCACTGGGTAGACTTTGTCAAATATGCCTTACTCTAAACATTTTAGATTTGAATTTTTGTTGAACTTTTATTGTATTTAGATACATATCTTAAGATACTGAGATTGGAACACAGCTGTAAGCATAGTTCTGTATGTATTACACACATATATATAATCTAAAGATGATAAAGTTATGGAATATTCCAGGGTTATCACATTAGTCAGCAAAAAAATTGGATTTGGGAATTTTTTTAACTTCAGGTTTTTTAATTGGGAATATTCCATAGTAAAGTAAATAATGAATATTCAAGAGAAAAAGTTACCTAAATGATATGAGATAATACTGAATCACTTTTACTTACTTATCCACATATGCAAACATGTATTAATAAGGAATTAAAAAAATAAGAACTGAAAAGATGAATCAGTTGTTTAAAGCATTTCCTCTCAAGCAAAAGGACCAGAACCAATATAAAAACTGGGAGGAGGTGGCTCACCTGCAATTTCAGCCCCAAATAATGGATCCGGGGACTCTCCAGACAAAGCTGACTAGTCAAGTTGGCCCTATGAATGAACTCTGAATCTCAAATTCCTGTAAGACAGAAGAGTAACTGAATGTAATTCCTTATATCTTCACACATGCATATACTTGCATACACTGGCACCCCACACATGCACATGTGCTCACCTTCATGCATAAGCATGAAACAAATATAATTCTCTGATGGAATTTAAGTCCAAAATAAATATGGCAGAAATAGAATAGAATTTTATTTTCGTTACTGTAAATAGAAAGAATCCGGTAAGATTTAATTCTTCAACTCAAGGCATCTGTTTCATTGTTTAATCAGCCTTAGGATCCCTATTGTTCCTGAACTTAAGTTGAAAATGTCCTATTGGTAGTCATTGCCAGTGGTGAATACTTATGTAATGTTATCTTTTATATATAACAAACTATAAAACACCGCATTCTGAACATGCCATGATGAAATTAATAAAGGAAAAGTAAAACTTCTCATTGAGAAGTTAATAATTATTAATGAAATAGTTATGAAACAATTTTACATGTCACTTTTTAACATGTACTCCTTGAAATATAACATTAGATATGTATGGCATGCGTTATTGCCTTTGTTATATGTTTAGTGAATTTTATTTTTCTCCCACTTCTTGGAATGATGATTTGATAGCTTACTAAGTTTGGTCGTAAGAACAATTTTCAAATATATCTGTGTGTGTGTGTGTGTGTGTGTGTGTGCGTCCCAACTTCAGGCCTACTGTGGGCCAAAGTCATAGAAGAAATAGTGTTCTCTTAGTTCTTATCTTTGTCTTCATTAGTTAGCCTTTGTCCTTTTGGCTCATTGAAATGATTTCTTTGTGGTTTGAAGGTTGAAGAAGAGAACAAAGAGAGGATGAAATCAGGGGCTGGAGAGGTGGCTCAGGGGTTAAGCCTCTGAGACGCTGGGCAGAAGCGGGGCGCCCTGCGTTTTTGGTCCTGGTAGGGCGGAGCCTGTGAAATCCGGGGCAGAGGAAGCAAGGCGGAGGTGGAGGAGGTTCATGGTGGTTCCCGAATTCGTCCGTGGTTCTGCGCACACACGCGCGCGCACAATTGAATGAATAAAAATAATAATAATTCTTTTAAAAAATTGAACCTCTCTCCAGAAGTACTTTATTAGCATTCTCTGGACTTCAATTTTAAATGAGATTATTCAAACATGAAAACACATGAGGTACATTAGGTGATGCACACCAACATCTCAAACAAGCCACCATTCAAACAGGCCATGGAAATTCTGTGCTTTGTTGAAACTGATTTTATTGGACATGCAACTGTATCTGAGTTTTAAATGGAAAAATACTTCAAAATAAAGCAGCACATCATTATGGATCTACTAACAATCATGCATTCTGCATTTATCTAGTACATTTCTATACAAGTATTTAGGCATAGAGAAATAAATGTGGACCTATCTTCTAATTTCATTCTGAAAGAAAAGATATCATGGATAAAATATATGGCATAGCAATTGGTACTTTCTTGACTATAATGGAATATTAATAAACAAAAAAATTATCACATACCATTTAACCTTCCTAAATCTTCCAAAGAAGGTATAAATGCCCACAACCTTCAGGCTGACTATACAAGACAATCGCTGCTCTTTTACTTAGAGAAGCATCTCTTTACAGTGAATGATGGTGAATTCAGAGTCTCACAAGATGCCTACAATAAGCAACGTGTAAATGATCCAACCCTTGACAAGTCATTTACTTCACCCCCTATGACTCAAGAAACATGATAAAAAAAGGTGGAAAGGATATAAGAGCCAGGAGAAAGCAGAGTCATGAAATGCTATCTTGCCAGCATTTATTACACAACCATTGTAATCATGAATACACAACAGTTGTGACTACTTACATCAGGAGTACACTGCATAATACCTGCCCTTGCCAAAAGTCCATCATCAACAGGTGTGGTGTTCATGGGATTCTGTCCCTCCCTACAATACTAATGGCTGTTGATAGATTCTGGAAGAGGGAAGTCATTGTCTCCAGTTGCTCATTCAGGCCTGAGTGCATAGTGCCAGACACAAGGCCACACAGAACACACAGATCATATCATGAAACCAAACAGAGGCATGAATGTGGTTAAGGTATTTATAGTGGAGAAAGAGATAAGACAGGATGAGGTGAAAGTGATCAAAATTCTTTACATACTTGCACAAAGTTGTGCGAAAACAAATTGAATAAATTAGAAATATTTCAAAATCAAAATAAGCTCTTTAATTGCAGAAGAGAAAATATGATTTCAGTGGGGGAAGATTCTAATATAAGAACAGAATACCAACTTACAGAGATGATCTTAGACTCCAACATGGCTCCAGACCAGACAAGACATTTTATGATTTGTATAAAGCATTGGGCTGGCCTGAAAACAGGATTCAAGAGAAAATTCTAATTTTCTGAACAGAAAATATGAAATATAGAGACTGTGATAATATTTTTAAAGATGGAAGCATATTAATTAGCTAACAGATAAAAATATTTATTTTAAATAAAACATCAGTTACTTTTGGATTGTTCAGTTGTTAAAAGTGATTTAATTCTCTATGTCATTTTTACATGTATAAAACCTGAGAGAGAAAAATTTTTGAATTCCATCACACAGTCTTAGTTTGTATAATGCTCCAAATCTCAACAAAACAAAAGTGCCTTATTTTCAAGGTGCTGTTGTGCTGTTGACTATATAGATTAATGAAGCCTTACTTCAGTGAAGTAAATATAGTTCAAGGAAATGCATGTTCATCTTGAACAAGTACGGGAGTCAGTTCTGTCTGGTTTGAAACTTATAATTGTAGCATTGTTTACATAAACACTGCAGAGAACCCAGCTATCTTAGTCTGTCCTGACTAATAATATCACAAGATATACTCATGTCAGTTTTTAACACGGGTATTCATTCTATATCTCCATGATTTTTGTGTCTTTATGTAATCTACTTTCTTTTCTTTCTCTATTACATACATGAGACACTTTTACTGAATATATTTAAGACCATATATATAAGCCTAGGCTTACATTAAAATAATTTGTCTTCATTCTGAATAGATAAATCGCTAAAGAGTTAGCATTTATAATAATTCTTAGAAAATAAGACACAAGATTTTGTAAGATCAAAGGAAAGAATACAAGCATTGCTGTCATTACCATCACCATCAACAAAGAACCTGAATTGCACACTCCTGGGACAGGCAGTGTAATGAGCTCCTTTCAGACTATATTGTCTTAAATTTAACATAAAGTTTCAATGTTAAATTTTTGTTCTTTATTCTGTGTCTTTGTGGAATCTATTTATATGAATTCCTCAAATAATTATTGAAGAATCTTTAATTATATATAAACCTTTACTTTAATTGCTAATTAAGCAACAGAAAATGTTTAAACTATAAGGTCAGATAATTATTTTATAAGTTGAGTGACAAGACCACAATACAGAATGTATAAACTTATGTTTCATAGACTAAAAGTACTCACAGATAAAAATGTCCCCAATGTACTCATATTTGAAAGTACATGAATTAAATATGCTTCTCTCATCTCCGGTGGTACATGGAATTTTTATGTCTTAACTAAGCTTTCGTATTTATTTTATGCAAAAATACTAGCGTGCCACTAAAATTTTTATTTTTCTGTAAATGTCATGGCATAAGATGTAAAATAGGTCCTTCCGGCTCCCTGGTAGAAGCACTTCATCTACCTGAAGGTGAAGAATAAAAAGCAAATGCACCTGGACTCTCCCCAAAGCCCTCCACATTTTTTGAGCATCAGGTGTGATTCAGGGTCCTCTGGCTGAAAGCCATGTGTGTTTATTGAAAATATAAGTCTCTTCTGCCTTTCTTAGTGGAAAACTTGTTAAGTATCCTAAGTGTTTCATGAAAGCATCTGTGGTGTTTCTTTAAGCTACAAAAAATTACCCGAGTTCATGAGACATCAGACGTGTCAAGTGTCCATCATGCTGGCCCTGAGGGAGGTGAAGTTTTTGTGATCAAATTCCGTGGCCTACACTGGTCCTGTTCAACTAAGTAGGGTACAAAACTTCCTCTCTGACTGCACAATTCATGACAGGGTTTCAAGTGTTCCTTTCATTTACACTAGAGAAGGCAGGCAGAGTGGTGAGGCTTTTGTTGAACTTGAGTCATATGATGATGCAAAATTGGCTTTGGAAAAAAGATATGGGACACGGATATATTGAGGTGTTTAAGTCACACAGAACAGAGATGGATTGGGTGTTGAAACAGTGCCAACAATGCAACATGGCTTTGTGAGGCTCCCGGGACTCCCATTTGGCTGTATAAAGGAAGAGAAAAGGAAGAGATTGTTCAGTTCTTCTCAGGGTTGGAAATCGTGCCAAAGGGGATCACATTGTCTGTGGTCCCAGAGTGCAAGGTTATAGGGGAGGCCTTCATGCAGTTTGCCTTTCAAGAATCAGATGAGAAAGCTCTGGGGACACATAAGAAAGCAGGCAGGACTGGATAGGATGGGGTCTTGTGCCTATATGGGGACCACAAGGAGTAGAGCGGCCTCAGCGATGGCTACGGCTTCACTACTGACCTTTTTGGGAGAGACCTCAGCTACTGTCTCTCAGGAATATATAATCACAGATACGGAGGCAGAGACTTCATGGTGCAGAGTACCACAAGCCACTGCGTCCACTTGAGGGGGCTGCCCTATAGTTACCAAGAATGACATTTACAACTTCTTGCCACTCAATCCCGTGAGAGTTCATATTGAGATTAGCCCTAATGGAAGAGGAACAGGCAAAGTTGATGTTGTTTGCCACCCATAAAGAAGCTGTGGCAGCTGTGTCAAAAGGCAGGACCAACACGCGGCACAGATACATAGAACTATTCCTGAATTCAACAACATGGGCCAACAATGGGGCTTACAGTAGCCAGGTGATGCAGGGCATAGGAGTGTCAGCCCCCCAGACCACCTATAGTGGCCTGGAGAACCAGTCAGTGTGTGGCTGTTATGGATCCAGCTCCAGTGGTCAGAACAGCGCAGGTGGATATGATTAGTATTGAAGGAACAATTGAGTTAATCCAATCAGTATTTCACGGGCAGCCAATAAGCAGTGAAGAGCAGTTTATAACTCAGGAGGAAGCTGTGGGACCCACTTTGCACCATGAGTTTGTAAAATCTGGATTATAAAATTACCCCGTCAGTGTTTCTCATGCAAACTTTTCTTCTTCTGGCATGTACTATTGAGTAAAACTATTTTCTTCCACTATTCTCTATTAACGTTTTGCTAGTATATTTGAGTGATGTTACTGGAGTTAAAGTAGTTTAAGTATGTCAAGTGTGAATATTTTACAGCACAACACAGTGAACATATTGGGGAGATGTTTTTTTTTTTTTTGGAGAACTCAAAGGTGCTAGATCCCTGATTCAAGGAGAAAACATTTCTCATATTCATTCTAGTTTATATTTTCATTTATAATCTTTTAGGTTAAGTTTAAGCTTTTTGAAACTTAACTTTGAGAATTGAGACACAATTCTTAGCTTGTCTTAGCTTGACTTGAAACTTTCTTTGTACTACTATGATTTCATTTTGGGGGTATTTTGCTAAGTAAAACTTGTTAAATGTTTTATTATCTAATTTTTTTTCTTTTAAAATAAAGACTTTTCCACAAAAAAGATATAAAATAGCATACATAGCATTGCTTTAACTTAAGATGTTCCTATGTAATTTTACCCACTGTTGTCTTTAAATCATTAATGTAACTTTTCTTTTTCCTTATGAACCACAAAAATATTTATCTTATGTCTACATTTACTTTTCCCTTCTTTTCATACACATTCCTTTATTTTCTAAAACACTGAAATTTGATATATATTTATAATTCATACATTTTCTAGTCTGAATATGATGAATAAAGACAATTACCTATCTAGACATGTTTATTTGTGTTGATCATTATAGAAATTGTAATACCATTGATTGTGACCCCATGGTTTCATGTTACATTCTCTGGCCCTGCTATCTTACAGCAGTGTACCTCTCTTTATTCGTTAAAATGAAAAATAAATGGTATTGTGTATTATTTGGTTTATTTTGAAAGCAAAGAGATGATCCACGTGTACAAAAAATATGCATGGCACAAAAACATTCAATAAATTTTTGTTGTGTTTCTAATTGTAATTATAAAGTTATTATATTATTATATAACTTAATTTAACTTGCAAAACAACTATCAGAGACATCAGCAAACAAAATTTGGACCTATACACTAAGGGTTATATAAATGAATGCCTTATGATCCTCTTTCAAGAAAGATGAGAAACTGTAATATAATACAAAAAAAGATAGAAGAAATGGAAAAAAGTAATTTGAAACCATTCCAATTAAGTTCTATGGAAAAATCTGAATATGATGACTAAAGACAATTACCTAGCTAGATGTATACTTTGCAAGAGTCCTAAAAGAAACAAACTTGAACTCTAGTGGACCTAATTTAATTCCACATTGTTTAATTTACTTAGTCTTAATTTAAAATTTAACTCACCTTTCTTTCATCTTACCTGTTTGTGTATTTCTCACATGTTGATTTCACAATTGAGTTTAGAGCATATTTTCCTTATCATGACTCCTACAAAATTCCAAAGTAATTTCATAACTGTTTTCTCTTTTTTCAAGATGATGTGTACAATGTTCTACAATAAAACTTTAAAAACACTCAGGTAAAGTTGAAAGTCATTTCTCCATTAGAAAATTGTATTCTTATTAAATCCACATTTCTAAATTGTGTTCAGTAGACTAACATTTAACATAGACTCCATCAGACATGATCAGCCTTATTAGCATTAATATTAATGGTGACTGTTTAGCATGAAGCTATGCACACATGGGTTTACTTGTGCCTTTATTGTTTCTCCAGATAACTCATAAAAGCAGAAAGTTCTTCAGTCTTCTCCCAGTTCCATCCTCAGGCCTTTGAAACAGAGCTTTAAACCTAGTACGTAAGTGTATCTTGCATGTGTCTTTCAAATGTGTTTTATCTTACATTTCCCTTTGTGTCTCACCTCAGAGATTTAGCTTGTCTTATGAGTATTTTCTGTTTATTATTCAGGTTTTACTTTGCTCTAATATGGAGCCTAATATACTCACTTATTACTGTCTTGGAAGATATCTGTCTGTCCTTTTGCTTGTTTACACTTAGTGAGCTAGAAGCAATAACAGGAAATCGAGAGGAAAGAGGAAAATGGAAAGGTGTAAACATGTCTTTCCTGACCTCTTCTTTCAGGATAGTCTCAGTAGCACTTTTAACAGCCATAGTTGCAAGGCAATGATTTCACATGGACCTCCTTTCTGTGTGCAAGCTCCTTATTCCTCCTCTTGTCCCATCAGACTAGCTTTTGTAAAGATATACCCAGCTTCACCCAGTAAACTATACTGCACATTATAAAGTAAACATGAGTTTTTTTTTTTAATTTAGGCAATTGGAACTGATCCCACATGCTGTTGCTATGTATTAAGTAGGAATTCTACCTCCATGATTTATGTACTCTTATCTTGAAATACATGGTGAAATGGCTACAACAGACATGAATTTTAGAGAAATTAGCCTTGACTTAATCCACCTTATTTTGGCTTCATCTGTTCTATGACACTTTGCACAAATGATTTAACCATCACTGCAGAAATTATCTTTGTCCTTTCAAATGGGAAGTTATGTAATTAGATCCTGTGCCCCAGGTTCCATACTCCAGGAACTTCGTTTTTTTTTTTTAAACTTATTTTTATTATTTCCACTCATACAAATTTAACAGGTACACCGGTCCCCTCCCTCCTCCAGCCTCCTTCCCCATCCCCCACTGTCTCCCCCTCCCATCCCCAGAGCATCCATTAATGTGCATGCCAAACTCTCCTCTGAGTCATCCTCTTCGATGACATGCAAGGACCTAGTGGCATTTCCCAGAACCCTTTCCTGTGTTCCCGTTAAGCATAAGAACACTACTGTGGCTGTAAATCCCTTGCCTCCAAGGATCCTAGTGCCTTTAGAAATGCTAGACCTTGTGGGATCAACAGTGTGTTGGACATTGCCCAGGGCATGCAAAGCCCAATTATGATTGCTTTCACCCTAACTTGTGTGAAGTATCTTGCATATCATTACTCCTCCCATCTTTGTGCTCTTACAATCATACCGCCCCCCCCCCCCTTTCGCATATTTCTCAGAGCTTCAGGATGGGGAGAGATTAGGCTGGCCTAGTTCCAGGTGGTTGATATAGAGTCTCTGATGTTCTGTTTGTTGATTTTTTTCACTTTTCCTGCTCCTGCAATGCCCTTCACTCCATCCTGATGGGTACTGGATGTCACCCCTTGTAGTCCTTGATGGTGGCCGATTTTCTCTGCTGTAACATGTTCCCCTCACTCCTTGTTTCTGGTGTGGCCCTCCTTCCCCATCCCTGCTGTTCACAATCTTTGCATTTACTGTAGGTATTACAGAAAATTATCCTTAAGTGTCACTAAGTGGGTTTGGTACTAGGAGCCACCTATTAGGGAGTACATATGAGGCTAATTTTCTGTGTCTGGGATACTTCACTCAATATAATAGTTTCCAATTCCATCCATTTCCTGGGCAATTCCATTAATTCATCATTTTTGATGGCTGAGTAGTACTCCATTGTATAAATGTAACACATTTTCTTTATCCAATTGTCAACTGTTGGACATTTGGGTTGATTCCATGATTTTGCTTTTGAAAACAGTGCTGCTATGAACATGGTTGTGCTTGTGCTATTGAGGTGAATTTTTGCTGTATGGGGGGTTATTCCCAAAAGTGGAATAGCAGGATCATATGGCATTTCAATCTTTAATTTCTTTAAGAATCTCCAGACAGCTCACCAGAGTGGCTGTATGAGCCTGCATTCCCACCAGCAATGTAGGAGAGTTCCCCTCTCTCCACACCTCTCCAGCATTTGTCGTTGTTAGTATTGTGGATTTTTGCCATCCTGACCGGGGTGACATGATATCTCAGGGAAGTTTTGATTTGCATTTCCCTGATAACTAAGGATGTGGAGCATTTTTTAAGATATTTATTAGACATTTTAATTTCATCCCTGGTAAAGTTTCTTTTAAGTTCCAGGACCCATTTTTTAATTGGGCCATTGGTTTCCTTGGTGTTTAGTTTTCTAAGTTCTTTGTGCACTCTGGATAATAGAGCTCTATCAGATATGTGGTCAGTGAAGATTTTCTCCCATTCTGTGGGTTGCCTTTGTGCTCATGTTACAATCTCTTTATCTGAACAGAAGCTCTTTAATTTCACAAGATCCCATCTGTGAAGGGTTGCAGTGACTGTGCCATTAGATGTCTGATTAGGAATTGTTGGCCTAGCCCAATCAACTCGAGGGAGTTCCCTACCCTTTCAACTATGATTTTTATAGTCTCTGGCCTTATATCAAGGTCTTTGATCCATTCAGAATTAATTATTGTGCATGGTGACAAGTACGGGTCCAGTTTTAATCTTCTGCATGTGGAGATCCGGCTTTGCCAGCACCATTTGTTGAAGATGCTGTTCTTTTTCCATTGGATTTTTTGGGCCCCTTTGTCAAAGATCAAATGGCTGTATTTTTGTGGGCTTATATCTGGGTCTTCAACCCTTATCCATTCATCTGTGTGTCTATTTTGGAGCCAGTACCAGGCTGTCTTTATAACTATGGATTTGTAATATAGACTAAGGTTTAGTATGGTGATACCTACAGCAGTGTTTTTGTTACTCAGGATTGTCTTTGCTATCCTGGGTCTTTTGTTCTCCATATGAATTTTGAGATTGTTTGGTCAACCACTTTAAAGAATTGCTTTCGGATTTTAATTAGTATAGCATTGAATTTGTATATTGCCTTTGTAGGATGGTCATTTTTATGATGTTGATTCTGCCAATCCAGGAACAAGGGAGGTCTTTCCACCTTCTGGTGTCTTCTGTAATTTCTTTCTTTAGGGTTTTCAAGTTTTCATTTTAAAGATCTCTTACTTCCTTGGTTAGGTTTATACCAAGGTATTTCATTTTTTTAAGGGCTATAGTAAATGGGATTGTTTCTCTCAGGGCTCTGTATTAGTTCCAGGAGCTTTCTGGTGGAGTTTTTGGGATCACTCAGGTATAAGATCATATCATCTGCAAATAGGAATAGCTTGACTTCTTCCTTGCCGATTTGAATCCTTTTTATGCCCCTTTCTTGTCTTATGACTTCAGATAACACTTCAAGCACAATATTGAATAGAAGTGGTGATAGTGGACAGCCTTGTCTAGTTCCTGATTGAAGCAGTAATGCTTCAAGTTTTTCCCCATTGAGTATAATACATGCTGTAGGCTTGTTTTATACAGCTTTTATTATATTGATAAAGGTTCCTTCCATTAGAACTGTCTCTAGTGTTTTGATCATAAAATGCTGTTGGATCTTGTCAAAAGCTTTTTCTGCATCTATCGAGAGTATCAGGTGGTCTTGGACTTTGGACTGGTTATATGATGAATTACATTTATTGATTTGCATATGTTGAACCAACCTTCTGTGCCTGGGATAAAGCCTACTTGGTCCCCGTGAATAATCTTTTTCATATGTTTTTGAATCCAATTTGCTAAGACTTTGTTGAGAATCTTTGCATCTGTGTTCATCAGAGAGATTGGGCTATAGTTTTCTTTTTTAAGTGTATCTTTTTTAGGTTTTGGGATTAAGACGATATTAGCTTCATAGAAGGAATTTGGTAGTGTTCCTTTCTTTGTTATTTGATGGAACAGTTTAAGGAGTATTGGTGTTATAAGCTCCTTAAATGTCTGGTAAAATTCTGTGCTGAATCCATCCTGTCCAGGACATTTTTTGGTGGGAAGATTCGAGATTACTTCCTCAATTTCCTCATATGTTATAAGACTATTTAAATAATTCACAACTTCCTGATTCAAGTTCTGTTTACTTAGGAATTCATTCATCTCTTTTGTGTTGTTAAATTTCACACAATATAAGTTTTTGAAATATAACATTATAATTCTCTGGATTTCTTTCGTTTTTAATTTTGTTAATTTGGGTTTTCTCTCTCTTGCTTTTGGTTAATTTAGCTAGGGGGTGTATCAATGTTATTGATTTTTTTTAAAAATCCAGCTTTTTGACTGGTTGATTTTCTGTATTGTTTTTCTTATCTCGATTTCAGATATTTCTCCCCTTATTTTGCTAATCTCCTCTCTTCTACTGCTTTTAGGATCAGATTGCTCTAGTTTGTCTAAAACTTTAAGCTGCATTGTTAAGTTATTTATTTCTGATGTTTCCATTTGTTTGATGTAGGCATTAAGAGCTATGAACTTACCTCTTAGGACAGCTTTCATTGTGTTCCAGAGATTTTGGTAAGTTGCATTTTCATTATCGTTCGCTTTCAGGAAATCTTGAATTTCTTTTTTAATTTCTTCCTGAATCCAGTTCTCATTAGACATCATAGTGTTAAGTTTCCAGGACTCCAGGAACTTTGTAAGCTATCAAAGTAGAATTTGAGAACTTCTAAATCAGTAGCAACAGATTTTCTTCACATGTGGAAATAGAGACCCTGGAACCTTATGGTAGTTTCTTGGGTATCAATCAACATTCTCTATTGTTCAAGCTGACATGACTTTAAGGGTTATTTTTTTTATATTTTTATTTTATTATTATTATTTATTCAATTTTGTGTGTGTGCGTATGTATGTGCCCGCGTGTGTGTGTGTGTGTGTGTGTGTGTGTGTGTGTGTATGTAGAACCACGGACGAATTCGGGAACCACCATGGACGCCTCCACCTCCTTCTGCCCCGGGATTCACAGGCTCCGCCCTACCAGGACCAGAAGCGCAGGACCTTCTGCCTGCAAGGCAGAGGCGTAACCCCTGAGCCACCTCTCCAGCCCGACTTTAAGGGGTTTTAGGATGTACTAAATTTAAAGACTAACCCACAAGAATTATTTTTTATTTCTATTTAGGGACTCATCACACTTGGCTTTTATTAATTGGGAATTTAAATTTTGCTTCTCCTGAAAAAATTTATTTCACCCTTTTGCATATCCATAACCTGAGACACATGTTTATTGGTTTCAAATGTTTCCTCAATTAAGAGAACTTCACACAGGAGTGAAGAGTACTAATGTGATTCTTGCTATCAATGAAGGCTTCACAATCTTGTGTTGAGTTGATTTGCAGTAATTTTACATATTTAAGGGATATCCTGTCATAGGTTGATACATGCAATGAATAATCACCCAGTCAGAATAATTAGTAAATATGTCATCTAAAGCATTACTTCATTTCTTTGTTTTGGGAACATTCTAGTATTACTTCAATTTTTTTATTTTAATCAGAATTTCACATAACTGATATTGCCCTTAAGGTAGCTATGCAGCCCATGGTGACCTAGATTTTGTAAACTTTTCATACTTCCTGATTGACTACATCACAGTCAAGCACAATCAAATGTGATTAACATGATGCCACTACTTTTTGTACGTTAGGCACATACTGTCCTAACTGAGCCTTTCCCTGTTCCTTAGATAGATACAGAAGATTTGTTCTGGGAATTTCTACAATTTTATAATGTGATACTTTTCATATATTTAATTGATGAACATATATATTTCTGTTCATACTAAAGAGCTAATGTGTAAGCTTGGAAATTAGAAAGTGTGTCTTGTCCACTGTGGAGCCACAAATAATATAAAATATGCACAAAAGATCATATTTAAAAGTAGAGAAATGCATTGTTGTTTACTTAATTTTATTAATTACTATGAGATTAATGGTATTTTATATAACTTTTTAATTCAGAGAAGCAGATTTCATTTCACTGAAATGGTAAAATAACTCAGTTTTAAATTGGACTTTAAAAAGGAAATTCTTGTTAGCAAAAATTTGAAATCTTATAGAATTTCTCAATGTATAGATTATATGCCATATGGAAGTATATTCCAATTTCCAAAATTTCCTATACCAGAATTATTTTTAAAAGTTTTATTCTTTAATGTTTTGCATATAAATACAAAAATTAAGTTAATTTCTCCCCACATTATACAATTCCATCTATCCTCTTCCCACTGAAAAGAACCTTCTTCCCAGCCATTTTCCAATTTAATTTAATTCTTTTTGGATGTGTAGCCTCTGTTTCTTCTGAGATGCCTGTATTTACATTTACCTGTGTACTTACTAAACCAAGACAAATATATCAGTTGGTATATGACTGAAGAAAGGAGTTCCCCTTCCTGTACCCAGCATTAAACATCAATTATCATTCAGTGCAGTGTTGTGCCTCATGGGGTCTTCATCCTTGGTGACAATGTGTTAACAAGCCAAACCATACGCAGTCCTTCCCTAGTCAAGCGGATATGTAATGAGCCCATACAAAAGTCCTGTAATAGTGTCCAAAAGACACTTTTTTTTGCAGCAAACCATCCCAACCTTCTGGCTCTTTCATTCTTATTGTTACCTCATCCAAGATTCCCAGTCAAGCACAATCAAATGTGATTAACATGATGCCACTACTTTTTGTACGTTAGGCACATACTGTCCTAGCTGAGCCTTTCCTTGTTCCTTAGATAGATATAGACGATTTGTTCTGGGAATTTCTACATATTTTATAATGTGATACTTTTCATATATTTAATTGATGAACATATATATTTCTGTTCATACTAAAGAGCTAAGGTGTAAGCTTGGAAATTAGAAAGTGTGTCTTGTCCACTGTGGACGCACAAATAGTATAAAATATGCACAGCCTTGTGATGAATGGTGTTTCAGATCTCCAGTTTAGGGACAAGCACTCCACAATTGTAATTCTCTTTATAAAGCATCTTCTATTAGAAAGGAATGCTTTTGGGTCAAGGCAAGTGAGAGCTACACTGATCTATTTGTGCAAAGATAAGTATTTATAAAGAAGCTTGATATATGTTCATAGAGAAAAATAATATTCGTTTGTTTCATTATATGACCTCCCCCTCTATAGGTTCTTAACATGGCTCCAATATTGCATGAGCTCCAGCTTACTTAAAAGTAAGACTTAAATCCAATCAGAATGCAGGTTAGTTCTATAACATTAATGTCACTACTGCATACATAGGCACATCTTCTAATGTGGTTGTTATTATAAGTCCCAGAATTCACAGTTAGATAAGACTTTAGATGCCCCCCCAAACCTTTATATACTTGCTGGTATTAGGAAAATTAAATAAGAAGGAAAAATTCTAAGATCAGTTCCAGCTTGCTTTTTCTATGTTGTGTGATTAGTATGAGATGTCTTCAACAATGAGGTTTTATCTTTAGATTCTGGTGGACAATTGAGAGCAATGACAAAAACCTATGTTATTTTGGAAATCTTTGATAATTGCATGACAAACAACTCACTAGGAAGTATCATATGCCTGGTTGTTTAATTTCCGTTGACTTCTAGGCAAAGAGTCTCAAAGCAGTTTTAATTATCTCTTTTCTTACCCTCTCTGTGTTCTCCTGTATGGTGCCTCCATTCACTATTTTTATCACATTTTTAAATAAGCTTATAATAAAGTTGATTTCTGTGTGACTGTATCATACATTCATGGCTACAGAACTACAAACACTTTAATTTTTAATTTTATTTAATTTTTATTTTTCCTAGTTATAATTCTCAATGGGTAGGTATCCTTGCTACCTTCCTTCTTCCTTCCTTTGTCCCTCCCTTCCCTCCCTCTCTTACTTCTTCCCTGCCTTCCTCTAAGAGGACTAATGATTATTATGATAGACAATTATAAGGATGTTTTATTCTTTACTTTGGTAATTACCATTGTTTAAAGAGAAATCTGAAATCTATACTATCAGAGAGATGGCCAAATGCCATGAGAAATTAAATAACTAATATTTGTTATGACAACATGGTAAAAAGTGTTCCAAAACTGAGGAGGAAAAAAAGATAGAGTCCAGTTCAAGTGATATATTGATTGTGTTTATTAAATACATTTTCCTTAATAGAGGAAGGCACTGGCCATCTGATTAAATAGGGATGGTTGTGGTCAAAATATGAGAAAATATTTAATACTATTTTGTACTTGTTCATTCTTTTGATGTCTTTAACAATGTCTTAGCATAACATTTATAATAAACACAGTATACATGATTCTTTAATCTATTTTAACAGAGAAAACCTTTAAGAGTAAAGAATTTTGGAATATGAACATGACATACAATAAAGCAAGCCTCAAAAACACATTAAGCATATACTGAGTCTTAATCTAAAAGATATTTCTCTGAAGATTGAGAGAAATTTTGTACAAGAGTCAATGTGAGGGAGTTTCATTATATCTTACCTACATTTCATTTATAGAAGTGAATACATAATAATGGGCATTCCAGAGTTGTAAGGTCAAGCTCAACTCTTAAAATTGTGGGTTCACACACTGATGAAAAATTTAGCCTTTAAGTGTTCAAATGCTCTCATTTGTTCATTTGAATATGACTAGGTAAAATTGAGGTCTAAGCTTTCTTTTAAAAGTTGGCTAACATTTTTGCAAAGACAAATAGCGTTTTGCAGAAATTTACCATATGAAGATGAAAGTGGACTTTTTTTGAAAAAGCTGAAGTAACAGGTCTCTAGCATACTCAGAGTTCCGTCTCCTTCTGTGCCCTGAGACTACTCTACAGTGCCAAGTATTCACCAGGACTCAATTTGTTGTTTAATATACTATCAAATTATGTGCCTTGGAA